>QLOZ01000423.1:0-16471 GCA_003314065.1 Lactarius sp. MG50
TGGCCCCATGCCCCTGCACGTGCTGCGCCTTCTAAGCCTCTCTCAGTTCAGACAATGCGACAACGGAACAATGGTCGCCATCTTGTGGATCGCCCCAGAAATTCCATAATCCATTGCCAACGGCTCTTCACCTGACCCGTGTAGCAGTCGATCGAACTCACTGTTCGTGCCGAGCCTCTTGACTTGAGCGCTACCTGCCGCATCCACCTGCGCATACGATCGCTCATGACATTGCAATCATGACTACAAACCGCTTCATATTTGCCAAGTGCGCATTCACTGCTGCACTTAGCAAGGGGGAGTGTTGAACCGGCAACACAAGGGCCGGATCCCGCAGGGATCCGGGCCGCTCTAGGTCTGACTAGACCTAATCCGGACATATGGGCAATATCCCCTTATGGGATATTATTATGATACATTAGGATATATGCAGGTCACCCATTGTCACGTCACTCATGTCCACATGTATATAAGCACCAGCTTTTCGCCTGGTAAATACAGAGTTGCTTTCGCCCTCTACTACATAGCTACAACTAAGTAAGAGTCTCCTTTGAGGATCCACTGCACACCTGCTAGCTGCGCACTAGTTGCTGCGCTACATGGTGATCATCAGATCGTACCTTTTCTGCTCAATCAATGGCTTCTTCCTCTGCCCAGCCTTGATTCTTTCCTTCGCAACATCAACAGCAGTTCGAGTTCCACCTTTCACAGCCTTCTTCCTCTACACCATCTATTAGTGAGGCGTCACATCAATGCAATTGGGATGTGAACATACTGGAGCTTTCTTGGCCGGAGCTTTCTTACCAGCTTGAGCCATCTCAGCTGTGATCTCAGACTCAGAGCTCTTGTCAACTGGATCTGCCTCCATGCTCTGCAGAGGGGCTTCTTCGTCACCCATGTTGTCTCATTCATTCACCATATTTTTTTCTTCTTCGGCATCATCCATCTCTTCCTGGAGTTCGATCTCTGCCAATGCCTGGACTTTCTGCCTCTCGAGCTCCTCTATCTCTTTTCTCAAGTCACCCTTCCACTTTGTGGCTGCAGTAACTTCTGCTGAAGTCCGTTTAGCACGCTTTTTGTCAGGCCTCCCAGGATTGACAACACGATTAATATGCTCTGGGAGGGGTGATTGAGGGGGGACCAGTCACTTTTTAGAAGCCCTTGGAGGTGGCTTTCGCTTCGGAGTAGCCTCAGGAGCTTCAGAGACATCAGTAGAGTGTGTTGATTAGAAGAGGGTGAGTCACTTGTAGAATATTAAAACGGAAGACAAGGGTATTGACAAAGAGTTTGTGAACCTAGGAAGAAAACCTGAAGTCCAGTTGCCGCTGTTTGCATATATTATTATTTCAACTTATGACACTTTTTCCTGCTAAGCTTGGCTTGTGTCTATTGCTTGTTCATCTCCGAGTCGATCATGGCGAATCCCTTTCACACCGGTCAACCTCACACTTTGTACATGTGCCCAATATGCTTCAAGAAATGCAGGAGTGCCAGTGGTCTCACTCGGCATCAGGGTTCAGAACATTGGGACTTAACACCTGGACCTGCAGATGACACCCAGGTGTTGACTTTCGACTTTCATCCTTTGCTGACAGGTAAGCTTACATCAACCGCCCATTGGGATTTATTACTAATATTGAATCGAAATAGCTACCCCATGCAACGCAGTAGGGCGATACCTTCCACAGCACACACCTCCTGCTCCACCAGTGAGACCTGAGAATGAGACTCCTATTAACCCATGGGAACCATTCGGGTCTCGCATTGAGTTTGACTTTGCATATTACCACTTTGCCGAAGTTCAAAACTCAGCTGCCAAAATAGATCGAGCCCTTGACATGTGGGCCGCCACCATCTTAGAGTTTGGTGGCAATTCCCGGTGGAAATCATCTGCCGAGCTCTACACGAGTATTGATGCCATCAAGCACGGTAATTTACCTTGGAAGGTTTATCGTCTTCGCTATCAGGGCCCCCTGCCAGCTGGTACACCTCCTAAATGGATGACTGAGGACTATGAACTTTGCACATGAGACTCTCGCCAAGTCCTTCTTCATCAACTAGCAAGCTCACACTTCAGGGACAGTATCAACCTCACACTGTATCGCCAATTTGATGGAGATGGCCAGCGCTCTTGGTCAAATTTGATGTCTGCTGACTGGTCATGGAAACAAGCGGTATGTGATGTGATCCCAGTGTTTGTATTTAAGCTAACGTACATGTACTTTGCAGGATGTGATCGCAGCTGACCCCACTACACATGGGGCAATGTTCGTGCCTATTGTGGCTGGCAGTGACAAGACCACTGTCTCTGTTGCTACAGGGCATCAAGAATACCACCCAGTTTACATGTCACCAGGAAACCTAACAAATGTTGCATGTCGGGCGCATACCAATGCGCTACTTCCTGTCGCTTTCCTGCTGATCCCAAAGAGTAACTAGGTCCCATTTCCCCGCATGCTCTATTTGCTGACATATGTTCACAGCCACAAAAAAACACCGGAAAACCATCCAGTACCAAGTATTTGTGTGTCAGATGTACCACGCAAGTCTGGCTTGCATATTTAGCCCTCTGAGGCCTGGTATGACCACTCCCGAAGTAGTCAAATGCCCAGATGGTCATTTTCGGCGTGCAGTGTACGGGCTTGGGCCTTATGTTGCAGACTACCCAGAACAAGTATGGCTCGCTGCCATTGTTCAAGGATGGTGTCCAAAGTGAGTTTTCAAATAGTTCTGTTTGCAAATATTAATTTTCATCAGATGTGATGCGCATCCTGATAATCTGGATGCTGGAGGGGCTCGTCAGAGGAATCACAAAAAGACAGACTTTCTCATTGGTGCTTGGGATTCTGGCACGCTGTGGACTGATTTTGGGGTTCGAGCCGACATTGTTGTAAGCCTTTCATTTCATTTTTATTCATGTTCCTTATTTGTGTTTGCAGCTGTTCACACATGGATTCCCTCGCACTGATATCCACGAGTTACTTTCACCTGATCTTCTCCACCAGGTCATCAAGGGTACTTTCAAGGACCACATTGTGATGTGGGTTAATGAGTACCTCATGGAGGAGCATGGTGAGGCTGCTGCACTTGCTATGATCGCAGATATCGATCATCGGTAGGTTATCTAGAGGCTTCCTCTACGCACAACTCTGGTTAACCACTTAACTTGTTTAGAATTTCGGCTGTACCTCCATTCCCTGGACTACGGCGCTTCCCAGATGGTCGTGACTTTTTACAATGGACAGGGGATGACTCCAAGGCACTTATGAAGGTCCGCATTGTCACCAGCTTGTGTCATTGAAGTCTGATTTAACAGATACCAGGTCTATCTTGCTGCAATTGCGGGCCGTGTACCTTCGGAGATGATAAAATGTCTCTCAGCATTTTTAGATTTTTGTTACGTCGTACGACGCAACTTCATCACAGCTGCCAACCTTAATGAACTCAAGGACACACTTGCTCGCTATCATTTTCATAGAGAGGTCTTTGTTGGCACTGCTGGTGTCACTGGCGAACGAATCTCTCTCCCTCGGCAACATTCCCTTATGCACTATATTCACTGTATCCAGCTCTTCGGTTCACCAAATGGTGTTTGCTCGTCGATCACTGAGTCAAAACATATTAAGGCCATTAAGGATCCATGGTGACGCTCCGGTCATTTTAAGGCAATGGCTCAGATGTTACTGACTATTTCACGGATGGACAAGCTCGAGGCGGCAAGACAGGAGTTTATGATGCTTGGGATGATGGATGGTACGACCACAGAGTACACTGCTATGATCCTCAGTGGGGGCCAGCCAGTGCCTAGAGGCTCTGCTCCAGGTGCTGATGACAATGATGACAATGACAATGGCCCTTCTCTGGGGCCTAAGTCATTATCCTCCATCAAGTTAGCTCATGTCCCACGTATGTCACATCTCATGTCATTTGTATCGAAGCATTTTGCTGATGTGATGGGTTTCAGAACGTCAATACCCATGTAGTGCCGAGGGTCTTGCTGAGCACCTCAATCAACCCCGTTTCCCAAATTTACTGCGTCATTTTCTGTACGACCAGACTCACCCTGATGTGGCTGCCAATGTCCCTATCGATGACTGCCCATCTATACATAGTCACATCTATGTTTACCACTCAGCAGTTGCTCGGTTTTACGCACCTAGTGACCTATGTGGTGCTGGTGGGATGTACCATGAACGCATCCGTTCCCATCCAAACTGGCATGGCGAGTTCCCCCGATATGATACCATTTTTGTTGAGACAGGCCTCGAACCCAATGGCATGGCGCATCTGACAATAGCCCATCTTCTACTCTTATTCTCCTTCAAGGATAGAGACAGAGTGTACTCATGTGCTCTTGTCCATTGGCTGGTTCCAACCAATGAACCGGACCCAGATACAGGCATGTGGGTGGTACAGCCAGAATATGAGGGCAATGGACGCCACAGATGCCGCACTCTAGCTATCATAAATTTGGACTGTATTGTTCGGGCCACACATCTCCTCCCTGTGTATGGCTCAACCTTTTACCTGAAGATTTTCATTTCTCTGATTCTCTTGATGTATTTCGTGCTTATTTCATAAATCCCTACGTTGACCACCATAGCCACGAATTTTTAAAATAGATACTTGGTATTAGTGCGGGTATTCCCGCGGTTACCCTTCTCCACAACAGTCCGCTCAACCACGACAACCTCAGAACGCCCAAACAGATGTACCTCCGCCTCCGCTCAATGGCTAAGATTTACCCTCTCCAATGTGCTTTATCTCTTCCAATCAGAATGGCAAAAGTGTGGATGCGACCGCAACGGATGGGAGATTGAGCGAGCTGAGATGTGAGTTCATCTTTGGAGCTGAGTATCGCTTTGTCCCACCTTTTCATACCTTTCTACTCTCCTAGGCCCTCATCTCTCTTTTAGAAGGAGAGCGCCGCTCCTTCAAGAATATCAAAGCTGACCTCATGCGCCGTATCAAAGTGCTGGGATATGCCCTCCGCGTTGAGTGGTGTGTAGCCCTTCCTGTCCACAGTATCCGGTGATCTGACATATTCTCTGGGAGTAGCTCAAAACAACTCTCGCAAGCTGCCCCTCTCGCATCCCGGTCAATACCCCCGGCAAAGGTTGCCTCTGCGTAGTCTCCTTCTCAGAAGGACGAGACCTCTAGCCACAAGGGAGCAGTCCCGGCTCCTCTTGTAGGGAAGATATTCGATTTTTTCTCCTTTCACTTTCGCTGATGTGACCTAAGATTGGCCTTTACCCCCGGAAAGAGGTCCAAATGGTGCCACGGCCATTGTTTCAGCGCGGGCAGGACCATCATCACTTAGCTGGACGAATACCAATGGTTCCACCTTGACAGCTGCCATACCAGGGTAGATGCGAATGCTCAGAACAACATCATCCCATTCCATTTCGCCTCCCAAAGTGTGCATCCAGGCAAGCCAGAGCGACGATATGATGGAGGAGATGCGACGCGTGCAAACTGAGATATTCAATGGGCTTGGGTTTCGATTCCGGTGAGTTGATCCTTCCCATCCGCAACTCGTCCTGCTCACAAAGGCCTGCTAGTGTCCTCGATATGTCGACAGAGGGGCTTGGCGCAAGTGCATATCGTAAGTATGACGTGGAGGCATGGATGCCCAGGCAGGGAAGCTGGGGTGAGATCTCTTCCTTGTCCAACTACACCGACTCCACATTCGCCATCATCCTGCCCATGCTCCTTCTCCCTTGCCAGTGCCTACCATACCGCCCCGCGCACTACATATGTTCATGCCAACTTATCAGCAGTTGCGGTACGCCTCAATTCCCCTCTAGATGAACCGACCGTAGCTCACTGCATGGTTTCAAGATGGTTTGCGCAGGATCTTTCTCATCCTCTAATTACGATGCTGCCGCAAGAATGCACGCGTGCAACAGGCCCCGAGCTGAAGGCTGGAGAATGGATGTACTTATGCGTCGCTCATGGCAATGACGGCGCAATGGAGGTGAGTCTCATTGTTTCCCAGATGAAAAAAGCCACCTCTGACAGCTGCAGCAATGCTGTGCCATCCACTATATTCTGCACACCGTGGACAGCGCAACAGCGCTTCTGAACTCCCCACAAGCGTTCCCATCATGGTACGCATCACATTAATGCCTTCCTTTTCGGCGGGCTTATCATTCTCTCCTGACTGCAGGATCAACATTCCTACTCCCTCCCATCGACACTTTGGCTCGCTCGCTTGTCGCTTCGGCGACCCCGAGCCCCCTCGCTTACTCGCTGCTGCTGTGTAGCTTAGTGTGGATGTACCATAGATCCTTGATAATTAATTACAATAATGATCCTTACACCGGAGGCAAGTGCGCCAAACCCAATGCGCTTTCCATCGCACGCACCCATTTTCCGACCAACTGTAGCGAATGCGCATGCCCACACCCGCACTGCAGCACCTGCCGTGCGCGTGCCCGCTTCCCAACCGGGGATGGCAAATGCGCGTACCCACTCACGTGCTCCCATCTGCACCGTGGTGCCCTCATGCATGTGCCTGCTTTCCAACTGATTACATAAATACTGTTAATTTTGTGGTAGCCTATTCTCACATCTCACAATAAATGACTTATCAAGAATTATTCAGCATGTCCTTTTTGCTGAGTTCGAAAAATAATAGTATCTACTGAAGAGTTGCCACTCAAAAGCCAAAGTGCCAGGTCCTTTCCTTTTCTGGGAGTGTGATGCTTACACAATCAAGATGTAACAAGTGACAGGTATGGTGTCACTCATATAGTGTTGGTGTACCTGTGTGGATCCTTAATCATTGTGAGCTTGTTTGAAACTTGCAGAGCTTGTGGCCACTTGTGGCTGCTTGTGGCTCTTTTTGACTTGCAGACAATTGAAAAAGTGCTGAAATGTGCCAAAAGTCTGAAAAGATATTTGCACAAACACTGATGGCCCACCTCAAGGCCCCTCGAGCCTTAACATAAGTCAAGCTTCCCTTACCGTTTGTGTATGGTGCGCCACCACAAACGCTCTAGCCTAAAGGAAGAATACCCACTGCCCCCGAACCTCAGGACATTCAGAGTCCTTGCCTCGCCAAACGCCGTTGCGTTTATCCCAGGAGCCCAGAAGCACGAAACCCGTCAGGAGCGTCACGCTAGCCTTCACTCGTACTTCTGCGCCAGTCAGTACTGCCCGTACCACAACTCCGAGTAAACCCTGGAGGACGATCGCCATCACCTTTACACCGAATACCTCCAGCGCCAAGAAGTCCTTTATCGACAAAAGGCAAACCTAGACCATTGGGCACAGTCCTTAGACGCCGCCATCACTGCACACAACTGGGTGTGCCAAGTTACCTGCGCAGCAACCAGAAACACGAGTCACCTAGGACTCGAGATCGAGCAAACCGTATACAACTACCTCTACGTTGAGTGGCGCGAACGAGCAGACCAGCTAGAGGCCACTTATCAACTACTAGAACTTAGTCTCCCACCCTGGAGCGACCTCGGTACCCCACCACCCGAGAAATAGACCCAGATATCCTCGACCAAGCAATCACCCTAGTGCGCCAACAGTTCGCACAAGCCCAGGAGGACGCTAGACTACACGCCCTCGACTGCCCCGAGACCTGTCGCGACAGGCCTAACCACCAGCACAGAGTCATCACTGGACTCTTGAACCAGATCCAGGAAATCGCAGAAGAACTCGATTTCATTGCCACCGCCTTCTTCAAGGCCGCAGGATTTCCCCTAGAGCGCAGATGCCCTGGAAGAAATCAGACTAGATCTCAGCCGAGATAATCAAGTACAAGTCACCACCAGAGAAGCCGGAGACTTACCCGACTATATCACCAGAGACGCCTATTGGCGAAGAAACAGAGAAAACACTAGGTGGTGTTACCACCTCCGAGTCCCAACAGCATTGGGGATTCAAGAATGACCAATCGAGTACATCAACGACGATTGGCACTTTCTCATCTACGAGAACAGAACTTATTGGACGCACAGAAGCGCCATTCTAGAAAAGGAGTTCGCCGACGAAACCAGCCTAGGTCACAGCTCCTTCAAGCCAGAATCACCAGAGCCGATCAAAGTCGATCAACCCAGCACAAGCACAGCCTCGCCATCCTTCCATAGCGCAGATGAAGGAGACGAACCTACCCCAGTCCTGCACACCATCTCGCCCCTAGAAGAGTTCATTGCCACCGGACTCCAAGAAGTTGCTACCCTCCACGGAGCGCACCCGCTACAGCCAGAAACCCAGGAGACTCCGCAGCTCCTCCAGATAGCTCACACCGCCGCTCAGCCGACGGCGCCACCACCAATACTCCAGCTACCCCAACCACCAGCACCTGCCCCAGTCATGGCAGCACCAGCACCAGTACCCCAAGCAAATCAGGAACTCAAAGGAGGAAACAAACCCACGATCTTCGAAGGAGATCGAAGCAAAAGTGACAAGTTCCTCAGGGAGTTCCACCTCTACAGAATCCTTAACAGCCAGTCAGACAACGTCACCATCCCATTCAACTGGGTCGCCTTGGCCTTGTCATTCATCAAGGGACCACACATCGATGATTGGAATGACGCCCAGGAGCGAGAGCTCACAGAAAAGACCACTAGAAACGTCAATCCCATAGCTAGGAATGACGAGGCCCTGTGGACGGAGTTTGAGACCACCTTTACCAATGCCTTTACGGACACGGCCAAAGCCCAGGAGGCGTACAAGAAACTCCTAGACCTCAAGATGCAGGGAAATGACGTTGACGGCTTTATAGCATCCTTCGATCACTATGTTCTAGGCACAGGATGGTCCCCAACCGACCGCGGGACCCTCGACCTATTCAAGAAGGGACTCAGGTGCGGCAT
Source organism: Lactarius sp. MG50 (assembly GCA_003314065.1). Classification (NCBI taxonomy): domain Eukaryota; kingdom Fungi; phylum Basidiomycota; class Agaricomycetes; order Russulales; family Russulaceae; genus Lactarius; species Lactarius sp. MG50. The sequence goes on from QLOZ01000423.1 coordinate 8,835, forward strand.
CGCCATGAAAGTACTCAGTAGGGACACCATCCCCGTGACCCTAGATGACTGGAAAACCGCCACGTGCAAGGAAGTCCTCAGGCAAGCCCAAATCGACGCCGAATTAGGACCTGCTCCCGCCTTTAGAAACTTCGTCCAAGCACGCCAACGCCCCCCTCTCCTGACCACCACCCAACCTAATAGAAACAACGTCCCAGTCCCCATGGATGTTGACGCAGCCCAAACTCGAGGCCGCCTGACAGAAGCAGAAAGGAAGAAGCTGTTCGCTGAAAACAAGTGCTTCTACTGCAAGAAGGTCAGCCACCGCGCAAACCGCTGCCCAGAAAAGCCACGGAGGCGCCCTTGCCCAGCTCCAAGGGCCAGAACCACGGAGATCGAAGCCAAGGCTCCCCCATCCATTGCCCCAGAAGATAGCGCTAGCCAAGTTCCAGTGGCTCCCCAGTCAGACCTGATGTCCCAGCTACGTTCCATGAACGCCACCGACCGTAACAACGTGTTTGATCAGATTATAGAAGAGGATTTGGATTTTTAAAGCGGCTCGACCTGTCAGCCTGGGACCGAGCCTTGCATCTTCGTACCATGTATGTCTCGAATCGGAATAGTGTTAATGCCAAGTTTACGCTTTCAAACATACATGGGAAGGCTGAAGAAAGCGCGCTAGTGGACAGCGGCGCCACCAATAACTTTATCGATCGAAAAGCTGCCCAAAGACTCAAGCTAACCCCCCGCCTCCTGCCGCAACCCCGTCTCCTGTACAACGTCGATGGGACAGAAAATCGCAGTGGACGAATCACCACGTACTGCGACCTTCTAGTCAGCCAAGGGAAAAAGGAACAAGTCCAGCGCTTCTACCTCGCCAATCTAGGGCGGGATAGGATGATCCTAGGCTTCCCATGGCTCCACGCCTTCAACCCGACCATCGATTGGTCCACCAAGACAATCGCTGGTGGACCCCTGACCCTCGCAGCGACCAGCAGGAAAGCCCCTGACCAACCCAGAACCCTGTTGCGCTATGTGCAGATGCTTGGACACGCGCTACACGCCACCGAGTGGGAGGAAGGAGACAGCCGTGTCCTCCAAATCAACTGCACTAACATAGCTCAAGAATGGGCAATCCGCGCCCACAAGGAGCAAGTCGCCCCGACAGCCGCCAACATGCCACGCGAGTATGCGCGCCACTGGAGGGTTTTCTCGGAAAAGGAAGCGCAGCGCTTCCCACCCAGTAGAGAAGACGACCATGCAATTAAGCTGAAGCCGGATGCCCCTGCGACCTTGGATTGCAAGGTCTATCCGCTCAACCCCAAGGAGATGCTCGCCGCCGACGTGTGGATCAAGGAGCACCTCGAGAAAGGCTACATCCGCCTGTCCAAGTCACCCTATGCCGCCCCCTTCTTCTTCATCAAGAAGAAGGATGGATCCCTTTGCCCCATCCAGGACTACCACACGCTCAATAGCTGGACCGTTAGGGATGTCTATCCCTTACCAGACATCAACGTCCTCACGAGAGACTTAGAAGGACGCGCCCTGTTTACCAAGTTTGACATCCGATGGGGGTATCACAACGTACGAATCAAGGACAGCGACCAGTGGAAGGCTGCCTTCAAAATGCCGCAGGGACTGTTCGAACCCCGCGTCATGCTCTTTGGCCAGTGCAATGCCCCCAGCACCTTCCAGCGCGTCATGGATAGGCTACTCCGTCCATTGAAACTCAAGTACCCCAGGATGATCTTCATGTATATGGATGACATCCTCATTGCCACACCTCTAGACCATGCCCTGCACAGAGAAATTGTGCACGCACTCCTCGACCTCATGGAGGAGCACTCCTTCTTCCTCAAACCCCAGAAATGCCTCTTCGAGCAGTGAAGAGTGGAATACCTAGGACTGATCATCAATGGCGAGTCCCTACGCATCGAGTCCAGTAAACTGAGAGGAATCAAGGAGTGGCCGCGAAAGCTCACCAGTGTCAAGCAGCTCAGATTGACACTGGGAGTTCTAGGATACCAGCGCCCCTTCATCCCGGGTTTTGCTGAGATAGCACGCCCCCTCACTGCACTCCTGAAGAAAGGAGTCCCCTTCGTCTGGACTGACAAATGTACCGCTGCCGTGGATCAGCTAATCGAGATAGTAACCAGCGATCCGATCCTCTGGCAACCCAGCCCCGCACGACCCTATGAACTTGAAGTCAATGCCTCCCAAAACACGACCGGCGCCATCCTGTACCAGCATGACCCTCAAGGACGCCGTCAACCAGTGGGATACGACTCGAAGACGTTCACCGCCACGGAGCACAACTACCCTATCTGGGATAGGGAGTTCCTTGCCATCGTCCGAGGCCTCGAACACTGGCGCCACCTGCTCATGGGCGCCCAGCACCAAGTCGTGGTCATCACCGACCACAAGAACCTCCAGTACTACCGCGCACCCCAGAAAATCAACAGGAGGATCGCACGGTACATCCTCACCCTCGGCAACTACGACGTCACCTTAGTTCACAAGCCAGGGGCATCCAACAGAGCCGATGCCCTCTCCCGCCGCCCAGACTTTGATGGGGCCAGCAGCGACAACGAAGATATCGTCGTGCTACCTGACAAGCTGTTCACCAATGCGGCGACCATAGTCGACCTAGAAGAACGCACCCTTGCCACCCAACGCGACCACCAAGACACCCTAGCCACCTGGGCCAAGACCTTCCCCCTAGAACGACGCCCCAGTGGAGGATGGTGGAACGCCAACCGTCTGGTTGTCATGGCAGACAACGACCTTAGGAGGGGAGTGATCTCCCTATACCACGACTCGACAACGGCTGGCCACCCCGGAATTTTAAAAACCTGCTTACTCATCGCCAAGGACTACTGGTGGCTGAACCTGAAGGAAACCGTCCTCGCCTACGTCAAGGGATGCGCCACTTGCCAAGCCACGAAAGCCAACACCACCAAGCCGCAGCCGCCCCTCGTCCCCATCACAGCTAACCCGACAGCCTTGCCATTTGAGACAGTGGCTCTAGACCTCATCGTCAAGTTACCCCAGTCTAACGGCTTCAACTCCATCCTAACGGTTACAGACCATGACTGCTCGAAGGCCGCAATGTTTATCCCATGCCGTGAATCCATGACCGCACTGGAAATCGCCGCACTCTACGCCCAGCACGTCTTCCCCCACTATGGCATCCCACGAAGAATCATCAGTGATAGAGGCACACACTTTGCCTCCCACTTCCCCTGCGAACTATGCAAGTCACTAGGCATAGAACAGAACATCAGCACCGCGTACCACCCCCAGACCGATGGCCAGTCTGAACGCACGAATCAGTGGTTGGAACAGTACCTCCGCATCTACGTTAATCACCAACAGAACAATTGGGCCACCCTCCTACCCCAAGCGCAATATGTCCACAACGCCTGGCCCAGCAGCACCACGAAGCAAGCACCATTCCAGCTCCTGATGGGCCATGTGCCACGTGCCCATCAACCACAAAGATCCGAGAAGATGCCATCACTCCAAGAACGCCTAGACCTGATAGATCAAAGTTGAAAGGCCGCCCAGACCACTATGACGAATGTGCAGTCCCTTATCAGCTCAAGAAAGGGAGCGCGATTTAAGCCGTTTGCTCAAGGACAGAAGGTCTGGCTCGAAGGGAAGCACATCCACATCACTCAGCCAAGCGCGAAACTTGCTCAGCACCGATACGGCCCCTTCGCCATCACCAAAGTCATCTCCCCCGTAGTTTACCAAGTCGCAATTCCCCCGCAGTGGAGACTCTGGCGAGTTCACGACGTCTTCCACGCCAGTCTCCTCACCCCATATGTAGAAACTAAAGAGCATGGCCCCAACTTCACAGAACCGCCCCTGGACGTCATTGATGGGGAAGCAGAGTATGAAGTTGAGGCCATCCTAGAATACCGCCGATACGGAAGAACCAAAGAGCCGCAGTACCGAGTCAGATGGAAAGGGTACTCCGCAGCAGAAGATACGTGGGAACCTCGGAAGAACCTGAAAAATTCCATGACCTTGATCCAACAATTCCACCGAGATAACCCCACAGCGATAAGGAGGGCCTATATAAGACACGCCTTGACTGCCCTCAAGTCCTCACCTCCCAGTTCACCCCCCAGTCCCTTGTCCACTTCGTCTCTTAAGACACCCCCGCCAGCTTACTCCTCCCTCTATGTCCACCCATGGCTCGCTGCAAAACCAGCAACACGACATCGAAGAAGGTCCCGATGCCAGGGACCCATCCCCACCGTCGCCAACCACCACGAAGAATGACAGCCAGTCAAGCTCCGAGGACGTCCCCTTCGCTGCCAGAATATTCACTGTCAGAAGCACTGACAGCAGCAGCAGCAACGATGACAGCACCAGAGCTCATGGAGGAAGTAGACCGCATTCTCGACGAAGTACTAGCATCCCTGACCTCCACCCCGCCCCCAACCTCTCAGACCACCCACTCAGCTCAGACAACTTCTGCAGGGTTTGTAATGCCCCCGTCCAGATTGGCGACGGCCATGCCACCTGGAGCCCCTCCCCCGTCTCGCGCCTCGCCACCACCACTACCAACGCCGCCACCCTCGTCTTCGACGCAGCAACGTCAATCCCAAGCCCTCAGTCGCCTCAGCCAGCCAACCCCCGCCTTCGCGCAGCGCCGCCCATTGGAGCCACCATCGCAACCGTACTACCAGCTGCCGACAGTGACCTTGCCTGCGCTGTCCAGTTTCTGCCGCCGGGATCGGTCCCTGCCCCTCGCTTCGGGATCACACGCAGCTACGCAGATGTCGCCACCACCCCCTTCGGTCAAGGAAGAAGTACTGGAGCAGCTTCACGCCCCCACGATAGCACCAGAGATACAAGCCACCGTCAGCAGGACAGCGCGCTCAGCCACTCTGGTTATCTCCTGCAATGGGATCAACTTGTCGACAATCCAGGTGAACGCGACATTATCCTTGTCCCTGATCACAACAATCGTCTAGTCCCCGCCACGTACTACGCTCACTTCACTCGCATCAACGAGCCCCTCATCCTTGGACGTCTGACCACGACGTCACCAATTTACGCTGAGCCCCTTTACGCTAAACCCCACCCCGACGCTCACCTTCCAGAAGTAGATGATTGGGACCTTATGGCCCTGGAAGGGAGCCACCAGCACCGTCACCATGTCGACCGCCTCCTAGATGGCCTCTGCGACGCAGGCACGCTCGCGGAGGTCCACCATTACCGCATCACCATTCGCCGACTCCAGTTCCAGGTCAAACAGGAGTACAATCACCTCCTCACCTCCCCGGCACGTCATGCCGAGTATTCCACCTCCCAGCTCGCCGCGGACGCTGACCTAGTACGCCGCCGCTTCAAGCTCAGGGATGAGCTGCGCGGCATCAAGATGCGTCTCTATGATGCCGCCGTCATGTCCCGGATTGGCCCGAAGCTCGACCAGATCCTCGAGCGGCCTATCCTCCCGTCCATGTCCTATTGGCTCTGCGGCTGCCCTGCTACCCACGAGACCGACATCGTGGCGAACCTCCCGGTTCAAGTCCCCATACGTTCCCACTTCATGACCACGCCCGCTACGCCTCCACACCCTCGTGTGCCCCCGGCGCCCCCTGTTTCCCCCACTCCTGTTCCCGTTCACCAGCGTGTGGTGCGCCTCCTTAGGCGCAAGACCCCCTGCGAGCCCGAGTCCTCTCCCGACGCCAACGATGCCGGCCACGCCTTGTTAGGTGAGCCCACCACCTCCGACTAGAACAGCGTGGCAGCTGTTCCCTTAGGGGAGGGCGTACTGTTACGATTTCCCTCCCGGACTGCCGGACCATTGACTCCCGTACGTGGACTGCTTACGATACTATGCTTACGCCTCTTGTCCGTCGACTCATAGTCTGATTACTGTACATGCTTACGGACTGCTGACTGATGCACAGTAATGCGCTGACTGATTGTCTTGGCTTCATGACTCATGCTTGGCGATTCGCGGATCGCCCACTACTATACTTAGATCCTGACTCGTCCCAGTACTATACTTAGCACAGAACGTTCTTGGACATTCTACTACCTTCGTTATGACTCGGTAGTAGGTGACACGTGATTCCCTGTAGGACTCCTATATAAGGAGTCCACTTTACGCAGAGTCAAGCCCTAAGCTTGACTTAGTTTCGCAATCGAGACCTGACCTTGCTTATCCCTGTCCCATCCCCCTTGTCCGCGCCTTGAGCTCTGCTATCTCAAGTCGCCCCTCTTGCCTTGTTGTCGCCCTTGTCGCCACTCAGGTGCCCTAGCTTTACTCCCACGCACCTCTAAGTCGGCTGCAACGACTTAGCTCAGATTGCCTTAGGTCACGTGCCTCGTGACTCCACAATACTCCGAAGAACTTAGCTTATCTGCTTACGTCGTCGAGGCCACTGAAAGTGTCTCGCTCAGATCCTGCGCTCCTCATTGTCACACGTGATACTCTTGTCTAGTCCCTTTAGGCTTAGTTGCACAAGTCGTGCCAGAAGGCCCCTCGAGCCTTAACACGCAGCTATCGACGGCGGTTTAAGGGGCAGTTTTTTCTTACTGGACGACCGTCGAGCCATGAGCAGGGAGAGAAAATAGGGGATCTGTAGATCTAAAAGCAACAGTGCATTGCGAGCAGCTGAGGCAGCAGCTCGAGACTCCAAGTCTCGAGCCAGGCTGGAACATTACGTCCATGATGCTGGGCACGTGCACACGCATCAGCAAACTATGCACAAATAGCATAGACTGGACAATGTTATTGAATTTGGTAGACACGCAAAGAGAGATACAATCGGTAGGTAGACAAGATGAACGAAGCACTGCACAGATTCCGACCGGCACATTGCCGCTGGCAGCAATATGGGTTGAGTCGGGCCTCTTTATTTACTATTACTGCAATTCATCTACATCATAGTACCTGTACTATTTGAGTAGGAAATGAAAGAGAAATAAAAAAGATACCGTTGCTGCTGTCACCGCCGCCGCTGCTGTTGCGCTACCGCTGCCGTTGCTGCTCCCACGTTGCCACCCCCCACCGCTGCTGGTGCTGCCGCTGCCGCTATGCTACTGCTGCCGCCGGTGCCGCTGGTGCTGCTGCTGCTCCCTCTGGTGCCGCTGCTGCTGCCACCGCTGGGGCTGGTGCTGCCGCTGTCGCTGCTGCACGCGCTGGTGCTGCCGTGCTGCTGCTGCCGCCGCTGCTGCCGCCGCCGCCATGCTGCTGCTGCTACCACTGGTGCCGCTAGTGCTGCTGCTGCAGCTGCCGTCGCTGCCATTGCTGCTGCTACAGCTGTTGCCGCCGCTGTTGCTGCTGCTACAGCCATCGCCGCCGCTGCTGCAGATGTTGCCGCCGCTGTTGCTGCTGCTGCAGCCATCACTGCCGCCACCGCTGCTGCTACAGCTGTTGCTGCCGCCACCGCCGCTGCTGCTGTTGCAGCTGTCGTCGCCGCCATTGCTGCTGCTGCATTTGTCGCTGTCGCCGTTCCTGCTGCTGCAGCTGTCGCCGCCGCCGTTGCTGCTGCAGCCGTTGCTGTCGCCGCCACCACCGCCGCCGCTGCAGCTGTTGTCGCTGCTGTTGCTGCTGTTGCAGCCGTCGCCGTCGCCGCCGCTGTTGCAGCTTTCGTCGCCGCTGTTGCTGTTGCTGCAGTTGTCGCCGCCCC
>QLOZ01000423.1:16872-47704 GCA_003314065.1 Lactarius sp. MG50
GCTGCAGCTGTCATCGCCGCCGTTGCTGCTGCTGCAGTTGTCGCCGCCCCTGCTGCTGCTGCTGCTGTCGTCACCGCTGTCGCTGCCACCGTTGCTGCTGCTGCTGCTGCTGCTGCTGTTGTCGCCGCTGTCACCGCTGCTGCTGCTGCTGCTGCTGTAGCCGTCGCCGCCGCTGCCGCTGCTGTCGCCACCGCCATCGCTGCTGCTGCTGCTGCTGCCACCCCCGCCAACGCCGACGCCGCCATTGCCGCGCTGAGGTGCGAGTCCCACTGCCGTCGGTGCTTCTGGTGCTACCGCTGTTGCCACATTGAGGTGTGTGGGGATATCCTGAGCTTGTTCATACCCCCACAACAATACCTGTGAACCAAAAAAAGTCAAATTTTTAAAGGGAATGTGTTACTTACCTTACATGGGTATGTTGGTGAGGAGTGATGGGACGCATGGCTCGCACACGTTGCGTCACCTAGGCCGGCTGAGCTGGCTGAGCCGGGTCGAGCTGGCACTTAGCCGGCTCAGTCCAAGCCAGCTAAAATGCCGGCTTGACCATATCCGGCTCGGCTAGGCTCGTGTTGCAGCTGGCTGCGGCTTCGGCTTTAGCCGGCAATTAGCCGGAGCCGCCGCAACACTACTCTATAGCCCATTCTTGTGCAAAGTTGGTGCACGCAATATTGGCTCGCGCAATGCTTGCCGCCTCTTCATGGCCTCTTTCCCTGTCAAGCCACAGTTTCCAGGCGAAAGGCACAGTTTCAAATTGCACTAGTCCTCCAGCGGTTCCTGTCTCCCAGTCAATATCTGGGTTAAATGCGTGGAGCCAGGGGTAGCCTAGGAGGATCCTGTCATTGCCTAAGTTCGTGACGTAGAACTTCTGTAGCTTCTGTTTCTTGTTCTGCCTGATCCACAGAATATAGGCATCGGTGATCATTCCTCTTTCGTTGTCCGTCCCATCGACGTTGATCACTTGTCGAGGGACCTTGAGTTTCTTTGTGGGGAGGCGCCAGTGTACTGCTGTTCGGTAGTTGATGAAGTTCTCCGTTGCTCCGCTGTCGATTAATGCTCGTGCTTCAGCCATCTGTCGAGTGTCTTTGAATGTAATTGGTATATTCAGAGCGTTCTTGGTGCTGATATATACAGAGTCCACTCGCATAGCTAAGGCCCTAATCAAGGCTGTGTGATTTGGGCCTTTCAAAAATCCTGGTCATCAACAATCATGTGGTCCAATAGGTTCAACTTGTCCTGCTTTGACATGTTAGTCAGGGTATGGTAGGCAGCTTCCACAGGGTCGCCAGCCTCAGATTCTTCGACCTCAGCAACACGTGCCGTCGTCTGGCTGCGTGGCTTGCTAGGTCCTTGGTAGCTGCTGCGCGGTTTGTCCCTTTTCTTGGGACACTGGGGTGACATGTGGCCTTGTGCCTTGCAAAAGAAGCATCTTCCTTCTGCGCGCAGTTTCTTGTGCTCGTCGTCATTAAATGGCATCATCTGTGCAGCGTCCACATCCATGGCATCTGGATCGCGGCGTCGCTGGTTTCTGTTCTGGCCTCCAAGGGCTTGTCTCCACCTGCCTCTGGTGTCTCGTGTGGGATTGGGCATGTTATAGTTGGCACCATAAGTAGCACACGTTTTGACAAACGCGGCATGCTGCTTGTGTGCTGCATCAACCCAATCGTCGAAGGTGACTGGGTGAGGTTGGGTTCGTTCTATAATGGCACGTCCAAGTCCCTGTCTGAGGCCCTTCTTGAATATAAAGATGGTGCCTTGGGAATCCCTTTCCCAACCAGCAGAGAGCGCAAGGTGTTCAAATGCGGCAATGTAGCCGTCAAGGTCATCACCAACCATCTTTAGGTTAAGGAGCCGCTGCACGGCATCCTCCCTCTTCGTGGTGTCTGTGAAGGCTGCTAGGAACAACCTCTTGAAGTTTTCCCATACAGCTTCGTCGTCTGGTGCTCCAGCGAGCATGTCGTCATGGATCTCTTGCGCGCGCGCAACGACCCAGTCATTGACTCTTGGTCCTTTCATATAGGACAGGCACATGAGGACCCGATTATAGGGCGACCTCATGACTTCATGGTTTCGGTTAATCATGTTGTATAGCGAGAATTCCTGTATGAAGACATTGCTCTTGCTTCGTGACCCATCAAACATCTGTGGTGGGCTTCCATGTAGGCTCTTGCCATTGGGTATTGGTGCAGCAGCTGCTGCAGGTGCCGCTGCAGCGACAGGGGGAGGTCCTCCAGGTGGTCCACCTCCCGCAGGGGGTCCTCCACCTGGTTGTCCACCTGCTGGTGGTCCGCCGCCTCCTCCTCCACCACCACCGCCTCCACCGCCACCTCCTCCTGGAGCGCCACCACCACCACCGCCGCCACCTCCTGCCTGCTGGACAGGAGGTTGCTGCTGAACTGGGTGTGTAACGGTGGTAGAAATTGTGGCGCTGCCAATCTGGAGAGGTGCAGTGAGGGGATGTTGCATGGCCGGGGGAGCGGTCATAGCTGTCTGAATTGTAGACATGCTGCTCGAGGGGAATAGATGTGGTTCTGGTGCTTTGATCAGGAAGTCTGGCAACTCTTGCTCAGGTCCTATGCTTTCCTTGATATTCGATATGCTTGGGCCAAGAAGCAGGCTTGCTTCTATATCTTTGGCTAGTAGGATGGCGCTGACTTCAGGGCTACTCCTATGTGTCTGTCTGGATCCTTCAGGGGATTCAGTGGTCGGGGTTCTTTCCTCGTCTGTGAGGGGATCTGTGGTTAACTTCTCCTCAACTGGGGAAGTTCGTATCATCTGGAATGGGCTGGCTAGAGTCCAATCTCCTAGCCCAAGTTCATCTCGCTCTATGCATTTGATTTGCCAGTCGTATCGGGTTATGTATGCGTCACTGGGGATTGACCAATAGATATTGTACCAATATCTGTGAATATTCTCGACTGCAAGTTTGTGTCCTTCGTGTCGTATGAAGTATGTGTTCTTCTTTGGTGTATCTGGAAATTCTTTCCAAAAGGCTGCGCCTTTTACGTGGTTCGGTAGTTCGTCGCCTGCTCTCTGAGGTACTTGAAAGGCTCTCCCGTCCGAGGGGAATATCAAGCTGAATGTCGCCGTGATGCCAATAATGCTGTGTATTGTCCACCAAAGTGTTAAGGCTTGAGGGGCCTTCTGGCATGACTTGTGCGACTAAGCCTAAAGGGACTAGACAAGAGTATCATGTGTGACGATGAGGAGCACAGGATCTGAGCGAGACACTTGCAGTGGCCTCGACAATGTAAGCAGATAAGCTAAGTTCTTCGGAGTATTGCGGAGTCACGAGGCACGTGACCTAAGGCAATCTGAGCTAAGTCGTTGCAGCCGACTTAGAGGTGCGTGGGAGTAAAGCTAGGGCGCCCGAGTGACGACGAGGGCGACGACAAGACAAGAGGGGCGACTTGAGATAGCAGAGCTCAAGGCGCGGACAAGGGGGATGGGACAGGGATAAGCAAGGTCAGGTCTCGATTGCGAAACTAAGTCAAGCTTAGGGCTTGACTCTGCGTAAAGTGGACTCCTTATATAGGAGTCCTACAGGGAATCACGTGTCACCTACTACCGAGTCATAACGAAGGTAGTAGAATGTCCAAGAACGTTCTGTGCTAAGTATAGTACTGGGACGAGTCAGGATCTAAGTATAGTAGCGGGCGATCCGCGGATCGCCAAGCATGAGTCATGAAGCCAAGACAATCAGTCAGCGCATTACTGCGCATCAGTCAGCAGTCCGTAAGCATGTACAGTAATCAGACTATGAGTCGACGGACAAGAGGCGTAAGCGTAGTATCGTAAGCAGTCCACGTACGGGAGTCAACGGTCCGGCAGTCTGGGAGGGAAATCATAACACAAAGGTCTTGTCGTGTAGTGACATTATGCACCTACACCCAAGCTTTGTCGTACAGTGATGCTATGCACCTGTACACAAGATTTCTAGATTGGGAGTCTCAACTTATGTCACGGTTATGAGGGACCGTGGCTCAAAGCGAGCTCGCATTTGTGTCACATGATCGAGTGGCTGCTGCACGTGATCTAAGTCGACTTGACTTGGCACGTGACCCTGGGAATAGTCACATGTATCTTGTTGGAACCCGAGTAAGGCCGAGGTGCCCGAGGCCGAGATGCCCAAGTACTTGGTTCCAGTAGGTCCTTCGCAAAGGAGCCTTTCTGTGACATTACACGTGTTATAGCACACGTGTCAAGCTTTGATGTGGCTGACTAAGCTGGAGCGGTGATAGAGATGAAAGGAATAGGAAGGTGCTTAGTCACAAGGGTTCTGCAGTGGATTCAACTCGTATTGGAGACGAAGTTGAGACTGGGGATTCCAGCTCAACTTCCTACTGCTTTTATACTACCCTACCTAGTCATAACGAGTCATAGGTAGGAGTCAATAAGGAGTCAGTAGTGCTCACCAAGAGTCACTACTATCAGTCACGTACAGTCGCGACGACTCTTAGGGAGTCGCCATGAGTCGCTTGTATCAGTCGCATCGTGTCGCAGTCACAAGGAGTCATTGCATCACATGACATATGGTCACATGACAACTGGTAAGTCCGAGTCGTGTCACATGATATTGCATCATGTGACAGTACAGGTCACGGGTCAGAGCCTGAATGTGCGTAAAGTGAGAGGAGAAGAAAGAAACTGTAACACCATTTTCATTCTCCGCTCTCATGAGTGAAGAACCGTGATTTCGTGATTTCACGGTATGACAGCGCTCAGGTATGAAACTCCGCTTTCACCTGAGCGTGACATCTCACGAAAGAGAGGCAAAACAAGGCACTCAACGATTAATGGATCTTTCACCCTCAAACCACCTGTGATAGCATTGTATACTCTATTAGAAGTGTAGTGTAGCAGAACTAATGGAGAGAGCTGCAAATAGTGGACAAATTAGCAGACTCACAATTGATAGGTCGTCATGGTGCAATGGTCAGTCATAGTAATTATTAACTCAGGACAGAAAAAGAAAATTGTATATTTTTGGTGTTATATTCCAACATGTGATATTGGGAAAAACTAACTATTATATCTTAAGTAAGCGTAGTGTTGATGCTTCTGTAAGCGAAGTTTATAAAAAGGAACTCTATGTGGACATTGATGACTAAAAAAAGACAGTTCTGAGATTGAAATGACAGCGAACGCGTTTGTGACGATGAGCGTCTAAATTTGCGCTAAAATTTGCGCTAAACTACTTTGAGAGCGTGACCGGTTGCGGAAAGGAGCCAACTCCGGATTGGTCCTTCCCTAACAGGGGTTGTAAACAACGAGAACCGGGCTGATTTCAACCAAGCACTCGCAGCGACTCGCGCTCAGAAAGGGTGGAAAAATGAGGGAGGCCAGGGTTAGCGTTGGAGAAATGAGTCCCTTTTCATTGACTTGCACTGGCAGCTGCAGCTGGGAAATACCGGCCCGGTCGGTCTGAGGGTTTCGGCGCCGTTTGCCTGTTCTGGCAAGGGACATTTCACACAGCGTGGCCTGTGTTGCTGTTCAGAATCCCAAAGACTGTAGCTCCTTGAGAGCATCCTCCCATCGACTTTCCTCAGCCACCCAGTTTTCACCGACTCTGATCACTTTCTGATTTCATACGGATTATGGACAGCCTACAGGGTACGCGTTGGACCCAATCGCAGCCCCCTAATGTCTTCTTTGTGTCAATAATAACTGCTTTGTTAGGTTCTTCCACCGAACTCGACGAAGCCGATGGTCGTATTGCTACACTCCAGCTCTGGCTTTCGTCGAGCCCCTATTCTCATCAAGAGCGTCATATGAATCTCACGTGGCTAAGCTTTGAGCGACTCAAGCGCTACAAACTATTAGAGCAGTCAGAAGATATTGACAAATCGGTTCTTCACCTCACGGAAGCCGTCCTTCTTCCACTTCCTCCCCTGGTTGACTCGGACGTCTGTACATGTGTCGTATTTTGCTTCTTCCAACTCGCACGGTCTCTTTTCGTTCGCTTCCGTCTTACGAGTCAGCCTGAGGACCTCAAGTACTCGGTTGACTACTTTCGCCATCTTTATCATTCGGACCTACGTCTCGACCACGTCGGTGTTCCGCGTAGTCAAATCATCATCGAATTGGTCGAGGCACTGGGTACTCATGTAAAGTTGGAGGAGGGCAGTGCGACTGCGACGCGGACCATCGAGGAGATGGTGGCCTTGTGTCGTGAACTTCTAATCTCTGATATCTCGGAGGATGACCTAGTTGATGCCATCGTTAACTTGACGCATCCGTTTTCTATTCGCAGACATGGAGAAGCCATCGATCAAGTCGTTGAATGTATACGAGAGGCCATTCCAAGGTGTCCTCCAGGATCCCACAGAGTTTCCAGCGCCCTAGCCGGAATTCTCGCTCTTCGCTCCGTCATGAATTCTTCGATTGGGGATTCTCAGGAAGCAATGGCCTTGTTCGACCAAATTGCCGCTTCCCAACCCTTGGGAGACAAGACGAATCCATCCCGGAGTTATGCACTCCACTGGGCAGCAGCAGTCGCTAACGGCCTATTTACTTTAAATCCAAGTCTGGAAAATCTCGAGGGAGCCATGTCCCGCATCCGCACTGCGATTGCCGATCCTTCCCTAGAAGACAATCCTGACCTTACTCAGCATCTGGAAAATCTTATGAAGGCGCGTGCAAAGTACTTTCATCTCACGGATCACCCCCAGGTGGTGAATTCCGGCCCTGCACAAGAGGCCGCTCCCTCATCACTCCAACACATGAGCACACCAGACGAAGGTTCGATCGGATGGGACGCCATCCGGAATGTCCGGAGGGCTTGTTCCATGACGACAATTGAGCGCCAAATTCAACTTCTACCGGACCTTATCTCAAGTGCTCTTCCGGGGACGGCTGATCACGGGAAATACCTCCGAGCCCTCGCAGATTGGTATGAAGCCAAGTTTGAGCATACAGATGACACGACATATTTAGAAAAGAGCATCGATTTGCGCAAAATGGCGCTCGCTTCGACTCCTAATGATGTGTTGATTTGTTTTCATCTCACCGAATTGGCTCTCGATCTTCTTCGGGCCTACCATTGCAATCATAATATTTCCTTCCTCGAGGAGTCTATTTCTGTATCGCGCCATGTCCTCAAATTGCCAGGTACACAAGGGCAGAACTACACCATTGGCCTTCAATGGCTTCGTCAAGGTCTACTTGATCGCTTTCTGCTGCTTCATCACCGAGAAGACTTGGACGAAGTTGTCCTTCTATTTCAAATGTCTATTGATCATATATGCACAATCCCTCCAGACAAACTACGATCTGCATGTACCTGGGTAGCTATTGCGCGAGCGTCCGGGCACCCTTCTGTCTCAACTGCGTATGAGGCTGCCATGTCATGGATGCAAACCTCTCTCATTTTTGCACCCACTCTCCATACGCAGCATGCTCATCTCCTCGCCATCGAGGAAGCAAACAAGATCCCGTTGGAGTATGCCTCTTATCGAGTTCAAACAGGTCGTCTGGAGGAGGCCATCCAGACTCTCGAACGGGGGCGAGCACTGCTCTGGTCAGGAATGCGTGGTCTCCGCACTTCAATTGACCAACTTTCTAGCGCCCACCCTGCTATAGCGACCAAGCTCACGATCATCAACCAAGACCTCGAGACTTTGATGACGTCTATTCCTCCAGGTTCGACTGGAGAGATGGACAAAGACGGTGCCCCGGGCGAGGCAGGGACGGACGCGTTTAGCAATGTTTTGAAGAAGCAACGAACGCTTTTGAATGAGCGTGATGCGCTCACATCTCAAATCCAAGGATTACCCGGCTTTGAGAATTTCTTGAAGATGCCATCATTCGACATACTCCGTGCCGCCGCATCACGAGGTCCGGTTATTATAATTAATCACTGTTCATTACGGTCCGATATGATCCTCGTCTTGCACGACTCTCCTCCTTCCTTAATCCCTACCGCCGAGGATTTCTATCCCAGATCGAATGAATTAGCGGATCTTCTATCGGACACGCGAAAGAAACACGTTCTCGAATCGATGCAATATAACCGTGCATTACGATATGTCCTCGAAGAGCTTTATGAACTCGTCGGACAACCGGTCATAGACAAGCTCCACGAGTTGAACATACCTGAACAATCACGAATTTGGTGGTGTCCGACGTCAGTTTTCTGCTCTCTCCCTCTTCATGCGATGGGTCCGATTCCATCGAAGGACAAGGTCAAAATGTATTTCTCCGACGTATACATATCCTCATATACTCCAACACTCTCTGCACTCATCAAGTCTCGCGAACCTAGCGTACAGACATCAAATTCGCTCTCATTGCTGGTTATCGCGCCCCCCGACACGTCTCTCGTTGGAGTTGGAGAAGAGGTTGAAGTCGTCAGACGCACTTTAGGAAGTTCGATCGATAGTGCAGTTTTAGAGGATGCAACATCGGAAACTACGATAGAAAGTCTTCGGCATCATCGCCTTGCCCACTTCACATGCCATGGAGTCTTAGAAGAAGGAAAACCATTCGATGCCTCGTTCATACTTCACGGTGGCAGCCGTCTGACTCTACTTGACATCGTGCGGTCCCGACTTCCCACTGCGGAATTTGCATTCCTCTCTGCTTGCCACACTGCAGAGCTGACAGATGGGAGTATTGCTGATGAAGCACTGCATCTTACTGCAGCGATGCAGCACCTTGGATTCCGAAGCGTTGTCGGGACAATGTGGGCGATGGCAGATACGGATGGACGGGACCTGGCGGAACAATTCTACACGTCGATGTTCTCTAGTGAAGATGAAAGTCTTCCTTACTATGAGCTGTCTGCCAAAGCGCTTCGAGATGCAGTTCAGAAGCTGAGGCGAGAGAAACGAGTGAGTCTAGAACGTTGGGTCAACTTTGTACATTATGGTGCATGATTGGCGAATGATCCCTTCACCTTTCCGGTGAGTAATCGGGTCTCTTTGCACGCAAGTCTCGCCATTAATCTTTGTCTGAGAAAGATCGAAGGGTTATGTCAGAATTGGATGAGACAGTGGGAAGCGGGAGTACTATGTCAGCTTTACAAAAGCCGGCGTATGATAGAGGTTCGGCTTCGTTGGTGACAGAGTATCTGGAGTGTTACTTTTTAGCTTCTCTCGAGACCCCCGTGTGTATGAGCCATGTAGATGACGGAAGGATACGCAGCCTAAAACGATTTAATCCTCACTACACGCCCATTCACATTCAAGTTCATACTCGGGCGGCCCGGGGAGGTTCGGTTTGGTCACCACGCCGACGCGTCACTATCCACTTCCTTTCGATGACTCGGAAGAGCACTCGACACCCTACCAGCTACGTATGTGCCTAACAATCTCTTCTCCCATATTCGCAACGTCGCGGATAAGAGTACACGGAGGGCTGTTCTAAGTTTTTCTAACGGTTCGGAGAGTATGTTGACCGAGATCACGTGGAGGAGGTACCTCGCACAAAGCTCAAATTGCGTGCAGTCAAGAAGTATGCCAGTATGGCCAGTGAACAATTGTCAGAAATTCCAGGCAAGGGCAGTATGTCCTGCCTATTCACCCGACGAATTTCCTTTCTCCTGGCTTGTTGCTCTCTCGGCTTCGTCTGTACCATTACCACACGTTCAAGTGCCGGCCGGCGGCCGTTTACCCACTTCGATCGCCGAGGATCCTCTCTAGCAAATATGTTCTGTCGTTCGACGATTGCCCCGAAAAAGCGGCACGACTCGCCACTGGCTACACGACATTCCCAGATTATGACTTGTGCGAGTCATTTAGACCATTGTTCTACTAAGCCACTCCTGGCTGGCTAGATTGACGATAATACACGGCAATTCGCTGCTAGTCGTATGTTCGGGTCTTCACTCCCTAAGCGACACGTGGACCAAAAGGAGATCAAAAAAAAACATCCTCAACCGGCAACACCTAAATGATCCTGAGTGATGCAAGGTCAGTGTTGTTTCAATTTCGCCAAACTTGACGATGGTGTACCTAGCGTCGTAACCCGAGTGGGTGGGAATAGACATCGATATAAAGAGAAGTGCTGAATTGAATAGTTCAAGCATTCAATTCCTAACTATAGAAAACCCCCATCGATCGAAGATGGTTGGCAAGGAAAGTATGACGTATTTACAACAGGTAATGGAGGATAGTAGCCGCATCGAGTAGTGACGATTCGAGGAGTGTTAACAAAGAAAATATGGCGACCGTAATACCTGAATTACATATCAGGAGTGCGAAACGGCATAACGGAGCAGATATAACTCACAAGGATCAAGCACGTCAATAGTGGGGCCCAAAGTCATTTCCTTCTCCCAACTCCACCCGAGTCTGCGTGATAATACTAGTGCTATAACAACACAGCACGAGATGAGGACCCATGATCCGCTGTGTCTAGTTACGGCACACTTAGTGATGCGTCGCTTTTCATCATCTACACTCATGCTGAGCCTTGACACGACTCTGAAAGATAAAAAACACCAGATACTTACAAAGTAATCACCAACGTCATGACGTTATCGCGCTTACAACTGAAGATCGGCACCACCGAGTGTGGTTGTGTTAGGGGCTGGCTGTGTTGACTAGTTAGGGTAGCGAGGGGCCTTAGGCTCCATGAGAGGAGGGATCCGGGAATCGTCAAGTACACCGAGTGATGGTACATTCAGTACATCGTCAGGGATAAAATCGGGGAAGGGGGGGTTGGTCGGGTCACGATGCGAGAGGCTGAGGATTGTATGTTCCCTGAAAGCACGTTAATGGATCCGGGATAAGGTGAGATAAAGGTGACGTGCCACGAGCTACAGGCAAGACTGTGGGGCTTGGCGATGTGTGGGGCCGCGGTACCACCAGATGAGGGAGCGAACATTGCAAAGGGATAGATGTAGAAGCTTCCGGGGGGAGAGAGGGTGTTAAGGTACCATCGACGAGTTGGCGAGGATGTCAGGGGCATCCTATGTTGTACTTTCACCGAGTATTGGTATATCCAACGAAGCAGCACAACGGTGCTGGCTTTAGAGAGATGGTGGGGTAGAGTGAGACGAGGCAGCGACCATGATAGTGGGTCGTGGCGCATCAGGGAGGTCACCAAGTGACATTCCGTAATCGAGGTGGGTAGAATGGCTTAGACAGAGCACGGGAGAGGAAGCGACAGAGACAGCGAAGGAAATGAGTGGGTTCGTTGCTTTGTATATGCGAGAGCCACGTTCTGGGATGTTACACGATGGAGACAGAGAATGCCATCGGGGCAGTAGGGGTGCCTTAATGTAAATATCGCGAATGTATCGGAGGATAAAAATAGCAAGTTGTGCCATGCGCCGATCATGCGAATCAGTTGGTTACAACTTACAAGTCGTCTTGCAGTCCAGGAAGAGCACTTCATGCATCTAAATTGGAAATTGGTTCGAGACACTTCGACAGCCAGCTGGCACTGACGTCTCAAGAAGGCCCCAATAAGGCTTCGGCTTTGGCTTCAGTCGTGCCTTGACAGATGTCTATAACTATAACCATGTATCAGGGATCAGCTCTTGAAATGCCCAGCTGGCGGGCGGTGAGTTCGAACCAGCGGTCATCATCTTCTTGGGCGGCTGTTAATATAGCAGTGACTACCCATTTTGAACGCTAATCAGCGTTTGAGTCCCTGTAGCTGGCTGCCGTCAGAAGGAGCCCGAATTTGACAGTG
Organism: Lactarius sp. MG50; assembly: GCA_003314065.1. NCBI lineage: Eukaryota > Fungi > Basidiomycota > Agaricomycetes > Russulales > Russulaceae > Lactarius > Lactarius sp. MG50. The sequence continues at coordinate 28,510 of QLOZ01000423.1, forward strand.
TTCAAGAGTCCATTGCAGTCTTCGTAGATAACACGTTACAAGATTGGCCAAGTGGTGGGAGGAGATGCTGCATCCATTGCACTCCTGGAGATCTCGATCCTGGGTTGTTTTAGACCCGGAACTATACCGGATGAGAAGGTATGGAGCACCAATTCAACCAACGTCTCCATCTTCTCATCATTCGATGCAACGAGAGCCTCCGAGTGGCAGATAGCAGGAATGTTTGCTAGACCTGTTCCCGTTTGTCATATCCTTCTAAAGACCCGATAGTACATACCAGAGCACGACCATCCATCTCGGATGACAGCTTCTAAGCTAATTTTTCAGCTGCTTTCCAGATGCCATTTAGGAACCGTTTACGAAACCGCCCCTGCAAGTGATGAAAGGGTTCCCAGGGCGCGGAGCTGAAGTACTACGTATAATACGCATGTCCAAACGTACTAAGCCAAAGAAGAAAGTGGTGAATAGCAGTGTGTGTTATGTCAAAGCATTGGCATAAACGTGACGCATAAATACGTTACCATACAAAGCGCAACCCACCCAACTACAGTAAGGCCTGAAAAGAGGAAAAGGAAAGATTCAAGAAGGTAGGCAGCAGCTCAACTACAAAGGGAAGCCAGGACTTGTCAAGGCTCTCCACAAAGCACGAATGAGAACTTGCTTGTTTGGGCCGTAAGGTTCCCGCAAGCTATCGACGTGCCCACTGGTGTAGCAACGTGGCCATCAGGGCACAGATAATGCTAATAGTCGAGTCCAAGGACCAGAGTGAGTTGACACAGACGGCGTGCCTAGAGAAGCCGGACGATGAGCGAAGAAGCGTTGGAGACGTGAGTACCCTCTTCATTGACTTGTAGCTGGAAAAAATACCGGTACAGTTCGAGGGTTTTGCTGCGCCCTTTAAACTTGCCTGTTCTGGCAAGGCACGTGCGAAAAGCGCGGCCCGCTGTTCAGAGTCCCAAATACTGCCAGTGTAGCTCCATCCCATCGCCTTCAAGTTCACGTTTCCTCAGCCACCTTTTCACCGACTCTGATCGCTTTCCGATTTCATACGGATTATGGACAGCCTACAGGGTACGCTTCTGACCCAATCGCAGCCCCCTAATGTCCTCTTCATGTCAATAACAACTGCTCTGTTAGGTTCTTCCACCGAACTCGACGAAGTCGATAGCCGTATTGCTACACTCCAGCTCTGGCTTTCGTCGAGCCCCTATTCTCATCAAGAGCGTCGTATAAATCTCGCGCGGCTGATTAATGGGCGAGTCGAGCGCTACGAGCTATTAGAGCAGCCAGAAGATATTGACAAAGCGATTCTTCACCTCACGGAAGCTGTCCTTCTTCCACTTCCTCCCCTGGTCGACTCGGTCGTCTGTACATATTTCATATTTTACTTATTCCAACTCGCACAGTTTCTTTTCATTCGCTTCCGTCTTACGAGTCAGCCTGAGGACCTCAAGTACTCTGTTGACTACTTTCGCCATCTTTATCATTCGGACCTACGTCTTGACCTCGTCGGTATTCCGCTTAGTCAAGTCATCATCGAATTGGTCAAGGCACTGGGCGCTCATGTACAATTGGAGGTGGGCAGTGCGACCGCGACGAGAACCATCGAGGAGATGGTGACATTGTGCCGTGAACTTCTAATCTCTGATATCTCGGGAGATGACCTAGTTGATGTCATCGTTATCCTGACGGATTCGTTTTCTATTGCCGGTAGATATGGAGAAGCCATCGATCAAGTCATTGAATATATACGAGAAGCCATTCCAAGGTGTCCTCCAGGATCCCACAGAGTTTCCAATGCCCTAGCCAAGATTCTTGCTATTCGCTCCATCAAGAATTTTTCGATTGGGGATTCTCAGGAAGCAATAGCCTTGTTCGACCAAATTGCCGCTTCCCAACCATTGGGAGACAAGACAAATCCATCCCGGAGTGATGCACTCCACTGGGCAGCAACAGTCGCTAACGCCCTATTTATTTTGAATCCAAGTCTGGAAAATCTCGAGGAGGCCATGTCTCGCGTTCGCACTGCGATTGCCAACTCTTCCCTAGAAGACAATCCTGACCTTACTCAGCATCTGGAAGAGCTCATGAAGGCGCGTGCAAAGTACTTTCATCTCACGGATCACCCCCAGATGGTGAGCTCAGGCCTTGCACAAGGGGCCGCCCCCTCATCACTCCAACACATGAGCACACCAGACGAAGGTTCGATCGGATGGGACGCCATCCAGGATGTCCGGAATGCTTGTTCCATGACGACAATTGAGCGCCAAATTCAGCTTCTACCGGACCTTATCTCAAGTGCTCTTCCGGGGACGACTGATCACGGGAAATACCTCCGAGCCCTCGCAGATTGGTATGAGGCCAAGTTTGAACGTACAGATGACACGGCATTTTTAGAAACGTGCATCGATTGGCGCAAAATAGCGCTCGCCTCAACTCCTAGTGATGTGTTGATTTGTCTTCGTCTCAACGAATTGGCTTCAGATCTTCTTCGGGCCTACCGTCGCAATCATAATATTTCCTTCCTCGAGGAGTCAATTTCTTTATCGCGTCATGTCCTCAAATTGCCAGGTACACAAGGGCAGAACTACACCCTTGGCCTTCAATTGCTTCGTCGAAGTCTACTTGCTCGCTTTCAGCTGCTTCATCACCAAGAGGACTTGGACGAAGCCATCCTTCTACTTCAAATGTCCATTGATCATATATGCACAATCCCTCCCGATAAACTACGATATGCATGCACCTGGGTAGCTATTGCGCGAGTGTCCGGTCACCCTTCTCTCTCAACTGTGTATGAGACTGCCATGTCATGGTTGCAAACCTCCCTCGTTTTCGCACCTACCCTCCATACGCAGCATGCTCATCTCCTCGCCATCAAGGAAGCAAACAAGATCCCGTTGGAGTGTGCCTCTTATCAAGTTCAAACAGGTCGTCTGGAGGAGGCCATCCAGACTCTCGAACGGGGGCGGACACTACTCTGGTCAGGAATGCGTGGTCTCCGCACATCAATCGACCAACTTTCTAGCACCCACCCTGCCCTAGCGACCAAGCTCACGATCATCAACAAAGACCTCGAGACCCTGATGACGTCTATTCCACCAGGTTCGACTGGAGATATAGACAAAGACGATGCCCCGAACGAGACAGGGACGGACGCGTTTAGCATTTTTTTGAAGAAGCAACGAACGCTCATGAATGAGCGTGATTCGCTCACTTCTCAAATCCAAGGATTACGCGGCTTTGAGAATTTCTTGAAGATGCCATCATTCAACATACTTCGTGCCGCCGCATCACGAGGTCCGATTGTTATAATCAATCATTGCTCATTACGCTCCGATATGATCCTCGTCTTGCACGACTCTCCTCCTTCCTTAATCCCTACCGCCAAGGATTTCTATCCTAGATCGAATGAATTGGCGGATCGTCTATCGGACACACGAAAGAAACACGTTCTCGAATCGATGCAATATAACCGCGCTTTACGATATGTACTCGAAGAGCTTTATGAACTCGTTGGACAACCAGTCATAGACAAGCTCCGCGAGTTGAACGTACCTGAACAGTCACGAATTTGGTGGTGTCCGACGTCAGTTTTCTGCTCTCTCCCTCTTCATGCGATGGGCCCGATTCCGTCGAAGGACAAGGTCAAAATGTATTTCTCAGACGTATACATATCCTCATATACTCCAACACTCTCTGCACTCATCAAGTCTCGCGAACCCAGCGTACAGACATCGGATCCGCTCTCATTGCTGGTTATCGCGCCACCCGACACGTCTCTCATTGGAGTGGGAGAAGAGATTGAGGTCATCAGACACACTTTAGGAAGTTCGATCGATAGTGCAGTTTTAGAGGATGCAACATCGGAAACTACGATAGAAAGTCTTCGGCATCATCGCTTTGCCCACTTCACATGCCATGGGATCTTAGAAGAAGGAAAACCATTCGAGGCCTCGTTCATACTTCATTGTGGCAGTCGTCTTACGCTACTCGACATCGTGCGGTCCCGACTTCCCACTGCGGAATTTGCATTCCTCTCTGCTTGCCACACTGCAGAGCTGACAGATGGGAGTATTGCTGATGAAGCACTGCATCTTACTGCAGCGATGCAGCACCTTGGATTCCGAAGTGTTGTCGGGACAATGTGGGCGATGGCAGATACGGATGGACGGGACCTGGCGGAACATTTCTACACGTCGATGTTCTTTGGTGAAGATGAAAGCCTTCCTTACTATGAGCTATCCGCCAAAGCGCTTCGAGATGCAGTTCAGAATCTGAGGCGAGAGAAACGAGTGAGTCTGGAACGTTGGGTAAACTTTGTGCATTATGGTGCATGATTGTCGAATGATCCCCTCACATTTCCGGTGAGTAATTGGGTCTCTTTGCACGCAAGTCTCGCCATTAATCTTTGTCCGAGAAAGATCGAGGGGTTATGTCAGAATTGGATGAGACAGTGGGAAGCGGGAGTACTATGTCAGCTTTACAAAAGCCGGCGTATGATAGAGTTTCGGCTTCGTTGGTGACAGAGTATCTGGAGTGTTACTTTTTAGCTTCTCTCGAGACTCCCGTGTGTGAGAGCCATGTAGATGACGGAAGGATACGCAGCCTAAAATGATTTAATCCTCACTACACCCATTCATATTCAAGTTCATACTCGGGCGGCCTGGGGAGGTTCGGTTTGGTCACCACGCCGACCGTGCCGAGTCACGCGTCGCTATCCACTTCCCTACCAATGACTCGGAAGAGCACTCGACACCCTACCAGCTACGTATGTGCCTAACAATCTCTTCTCCCATATTCGTAACGTCGCGGATAAGAGTACCCGGAGGGCTGTTCTAAGTTTTTCTAACAGTTCGGAGAGTGTGTTGACCGACTCAGACCGAGATCACGTGGAGGAGGTACCTCGGCGCCCAAAGTGCACAAAGCTCAAATTGCGTGCGGTCAAGAAGTATGCCAGTATGGCCAGTGAACAATTGTCAGAAATTCCAGGCAAGGGCAGTATTTCCCGCCTATTCACCCGACGAATTTCCTTTCTCCTGGCTTGTTGCTCTCTCGGCTTCGTCTGTACCATTACCACACGTTCAAGTGTCGGCCAGCGGCCGTTTATCCATTTCGATCACCGAGAATCCTCTCTAGCAGCAAATATGTTCCGTCGTTCGACGATTGCCCCGAAAAAGCGGCACGACTCGCCACTAGCCACACGGCATTCCCAGATTATGACTTGTGCGAGTCATTCAGACCATTGTTTTACTACATCGGCAAACTGTGCATAAACTTTTCAACTTTTCGACTTATTTTGTACATTGCAAGTAAATAAGTGAAAAAGTAAAAAAGTTCACATCCATGATTGTACCGAAATGGCTTTAAGTTAAAAAGTGGATAAAGTGAAAACAGTTTTCAAAAAGCTACCGAAAGTACGGAAAAGTAACATATAGGGTTTTGTATTTACTAACTATACTAATGCAATGAAATTGAATAAATACAGTTCGGGCGAGGGAGGGGTGTCTTGGTCAGTAATGTTTCGAGCCGGTCGCTGCGAAGACAGAGGTAGCCCGCGGTGAGATCGGAGCTTTTGTCTGTTGGCGAGCAACTGGAGATGTGGGACTCAGTGGAGACTAGTGCAAGTGGTTGTGAGGTTAGTTGTTCTCGTCTCAGATACACCCGTGGTGCACATTGATCCTGATGAGGTCCACTCGCGCACTTTGCCCCCAGGCACCAATAAAGTTGTGGGCGATGCTGGGTTTATTAGCTTTGACTGAATGAAAGGACAAGAAAGGCATTTACTGATGAGGGGTTGTGAGAGCTGGGGTTGGCAAAGGGGGCGTAGTACTCCTTTCTATTGCATGCCCTTTATTTCCCACAGCGGGCTCTTTTTCTGTGTGGGAGAAGAGATTAGATCCGTGGCTGATGGGAAACGAATTACGTACCACTATCGGTAGGCCTTCCACCCTGCAACCCTGCTCACCAACAGCAATCACTTTGGGCACCTCCTAGAGCGAAGCGTTTGCACGAGCAACTTGCCACCTCATGTCCCAACACACGCCATCAGCGGAGAAGAGTAGCAACATTACACTGACTTAAAAATGGAAAGAGCAGATGAGACTGGGAAAGCGATGAGTATGTTTCCAAGCACATCAATTCTACCAAGGTATACCTTAACTCCTCAACAAGATCCACTAGGGCAACGTATCCCCCACTGTATGTGACAGCAAGTAAAGTCCTGCTGTATGGACTACACGCGGCGGTAACATGCAACGGCGACAGCATCTCCTTCCATGCCATCGCCAATAGAAGCGATGTGCGAGGGACTTGAGGCGCGCGTAATGTCATCTATGATGAGGTTGTGGCTGATCCCCAAGAGCAAGCGCACGTGCGGGTGAACGTGAAATGTGCAAACTGCGACGCGCCCAGGGAGTCCACGCAGCATGGTCTAAGCACCGAGTGCAAGGTTGTGCATGATGATGGCACCTGCAGAGGCTACTGTGAGCAGCGTACCGTCATGGGAGAGGGACAAAGTATGGACGGGATCCGAGTTGGGGTGCACAGGTAATGTCTGCACGATTTTCGTTGACGAAGATGCTGGGGAGGAATGTCCAACGATGTATATGGTACTCCCCATGGATAGCCCTTCTCCTTGATAGTGAGATCACCGATATCATCTATGGGGGCGTTGCTGTCAGGTAATAGCCACAGGGATTTGACGAGCATGCCTGAAGTATATCATAGCGTGTGACTGAGCCTGTTGTGGCGACGTATGAGAACCATTGTTGGGTAACAGATGGTTCCACATAATGAGAGGTGCCTGACAGGAAGGAGGAAGAGTAGGAGGACCTTTTCAGAGTACAGAACGGAGAACAGTAATGGGAATGACCTGTTGTCAGTATGGCAAGCATCTCACCGATGTGCTGGTCACTGTCGTCAAGAAAGGGTATAACCACGTGTTGGACAACTCAACTTGAACGGCCAATTGGCAATTGAGATCCACATGTGCCATGCCAACAATTGGGCCAGTAGGACCGGAATGAAATGGTAGCACGCGTCTCAACTATATTGTCTTTCTCCAGAAGACCGAGTTCCTATTCCAATATATACAAGTGTAATCATCAACTTTGGCATAATCTTGGGCCCTAAGGGCTGCTACTACTCATGGGCAAAAATGCCCGCCCCTCGTCCAGAATGGACGTTTCCCCAATCATCTCATGGTCAGACTCGGGCCCAGTGACATAGCACTCAAGAATGCCCTTCCACCAGTCAGCCGTCTTCTTGTTAAAGTTCTTGTTGTATTGCCTAATCCACATATTGCAGGACTTGGCACGAAAGTCACCTGTCGGCGCATAAACACCACCTCGGTAGGATCGAATGACTTTCTTGTACTGTAATGAGCTTTGTGAATAATGGAAAGAGCCACAAGAGCTGAGAGAATCACTTACGGCCGTGAGGATCAGTACGAACAGACCTTGGGGTGGCCCAAAGTCGAATGCTGTATCCTGGCTGTCTTGAAGGAACCGGGAACCAATGCTGATCAAAAACTTGTTTTTCAAGAAGCCATGAGGTTTCTGAATAAAGAATGAGAATGAGCTGAAGTGAAAAAGAAAGGAATTTACTTCATAATCGGGATTGTTGGCATCCCAGATGGCATCCTGAGGAACCGGCGTCTCATAGAAAACTGGACTTCCATGGGTACCACAGAACCATTTTACCCATTTCACAATCTCGGCCGTTGAGTATTTATTCAAAGAAAAATGGTGCTCTACGGATGCCTTCACCGCGTCGTGAATCTTGCCTCATTTTTCAAGTATGCGTTGATAACCCTGTATATGGCACATAAGCCGTGTTTAATGGCCAGAGCAGAAAGACTTACAACATTGAATAAAGCGTCATCAGTTTCAACCGTAATCTTGAGATGGGGCCAAACGTTTTCAAAGGCCTGACGAGAAACCTCGAGAAACCTAGGCGACGTCTTTACGAAGTGGTCGAATGGTTCCTTGGAAGCATAAAGGGCACAATACAGCGTAGCAAGGTATTTGCCTTTCAGAGACGAAAGTACAGCAGGTAAGAGGCTCAAAGAATTGCCACCTTTTGGCATGATGGCAGCACGGCCACGGTTGGGAGGAGAGTCGAGGGCAGGGTCGCTTGCATCACTGCCTCGTCGCGTAGGCCTTTTACGCTGAAGAGGCTTCTTTGTTCCTTGGTCCGCAGGCTTTGTAGTTTGTTTGCCTTTGCCACCAGAAGGCACACAGGGTTTGATAGGGTGGCGAACCACAGCAATCGAAGGTGTAGAGTCCAACTTGGAGTCGTCGCTGTCTTCTGACTCAGAGATGTGAGCAACAAGCTAGAATGATCAGATTCAGCACAAGGAGTACTTGATAACCACGTAGCAAAACACACCGTATTCTTTCTTGATAGATTGCGCTTCAAGTTGGCCTTGGCGAGTTGGGCATCTGCAGCTTTACGATCAAATTTGGGCGTGGGGGGAAAGTCGGGTCGGGTTGAAAGTGCCGCTTCATCGTCCATCTTCTCTACCACTTCTGCAGCACGCTTTTTCTTGGACTTCTGGACCTCGAGCCACCCAGTGTTCAAGCCAGACGCGACAGAGCTGCCAGCGTATCGATCAACATACGGCCAAATTAGGAAACTAGTCACTCACTCATCTGTAGTCACGGTCCCACCGACTCCCTTCTTGCCTTTGATCTTATCTTTCTTCTTTGCGACTTCGTCTCGCAGCTTGGGCTGCACCTTCTTCTTCTTCTTCTTCTAGACGTAATGGTGAGCTCCTATGCTTGCATGTTTTATAAACCAAACTGACCTCAGCACGTTCCTTCTCCAAGTCCTCATCGGCACTATCGGCCTTTGGTTCCTCACCACCGCTGTTCTCATCAGCATCGTCGCCCTCCAAGTCTTCATCCACATCATGGGTGCTGGCTTTCATATCTGACCGTCGTCGAATGCGGTGTTGCCGCTCCTGCACTTGAACCAAGGATTCATTGGCCTCCACCTGTGCCAGATTCACTTTTGCTGCTTTGGCCTCAGCCTCCTTCCTTCGTTTTTCGGCAGCCTTAGCTTCTTTTGCAGCCTTTGTTTCTTCTGCCCTCATCGCCTTGGCACATTTCCCAACAGGATCGACATTCTGTCCACGGCGCTTGGGCAATGGTGGGCGCTAGGGCGGATTGTTATTTTGCCTGGTCTGTGGATCAAAGCATTTAAGTCAAGTCATAATGGCTTCAATGAGAGGCCTCGAACCCTTTTTCTGTCAGTGGGTACGTCCTCTGGATCAGTAAAGTTGTGTCCCCTTTTTTTGACCTTCGGTTCATTAGCGAGTGGGGAAGCATCAGGTGCTGTACCAGCAACTGTACTATCCTTAGGTGCAGCTGGTGCCTTCTTTGAGCCACCCTTTTGAGGCATACTGATTGGAATGCCGGGTGAACGATGGGGGTGCGGTGAAGAAAAGCTGGCAAGCCAAGAAAGTTTGACGGTGTCTGTCACGCGTTACTCCAGGAGGCAAGGGCACGAGGCGCCGAACCAAGACGCCGTGCCCGCCCACATGGGTAGATAACCCATCTACCCTCTGCCCATACCTGCCATGGGTTATGGGTCAATTCACGGATTGCAGAGAGAGCATGCCCAAGCTCTAAATCCCTAATAAAACCTGAGCCCCTTCCCCTGCCAATCCACTTTCCGGATGCCTTGGTTTTCGGCCTCTTCGATATATCATTGTCCTTTCGTTGAACTATTCCTCCATTCCACTGTCAATGAGGTTCCTCAATTTGCAGTGCATCAGCTTCCTAGGGCCAACCATCACCTTATGCGCACGGCCTGGACATTATTTCCTGGCACTGGGGTGATCCCACATCCAGTTGCTTACTTTGCCTCTGTCCTGGTCATTCCCTCTTGTCGGCCTGGCCCAATTCACACCGAATTTGCCTCACAAGTACGTTTTGGGCAGTGTCACAGTTACGAGGGACCGTGGCTCAAAGCGAGCTCGCATTCGTGTCACGTGATTGAGTGGCTGCTGCACGTGATCTAAGTCGACTTGACTTGGCACGTGACCCTGGGAATAGTCACGTGTATCTTGTTGGAATGAAGTGAGGCCGAGGTGCCCGAGGCCGAGATGCCCGAGTACTTGGTTCCGGTAGGTCCTTCACGAAGGGCCTTCTGTGTGACGTCGCACGTGTTATAGCACACGTCGCCAAGCTTCGATGTGGCTTACTAAGCCGGAGCGGTGATAGAGATGAAAGGAAAAGGAAGTTGCTTAGTCACACAAGTGATAGGCAGGAGGATTCAACTTGTATTAGAGATGAAGTTGAGACTGGGGATTCCAGCTCAACTTCCTACTGCTTTTATACTACCCTACCTAGTCATAATGAGTCGTAGGTAGGAGTCAACAAGAGTCAGTAGTGCTCACCAAGAGTCACTACTATCAGTCGCGTACAGTCGCGACGACCCATAGGGAGTCGCCATGAGTCACTCGTACAAGTCGCGTCGCATCGCAGTCAAGGAGTCATCGCATCACATGACATATGGTCACATGACAACTGGTAAGTCCGAGTCGTGTCACATGACATCTCGTCATGTGACAGTACAGGTCATGGGTCAGGGCCTGAATGGCGCGTCAAGTAAAGGGAAGGGAAAGAAACTGTAACAGGCAGTGATGGTTACTGGCATAAAACTGAATGGTCTCTTTACGGCTCTTCTCAATGTGCCGTGAGTAAAACTCTTCTCCATACCTTCACGTCCACTGACCTTGCCCCCCCTCCTTTTTTTCCCACCATCCTCTAGACCAGCCTGCGCCGCCAGCAGCTCTCCCCCATCCTTGCACTCAGGCGGAGCATCATTCAAGACCCGATTGAGGGTGGAGAGGGCCAGCTTGAACCCACACTGTCAGCTAATGGTCTGCTCTAGGTCCTTCAGCACCACATATCCAAACGTGAGTAGGCCCATCTCTCATACTTATAGCTCTGCCTTAACCTGTACAAGAATGAGTTTATAGAGATCACAACCAAGCTCTCCACCGCCGTTGACTGCTGGTGCTCGCCAACGCAGAAGGCAGACGTCGCCCAGCTTATCCAGAGCTACTAAGAAGCCCATTTGCTACACTGGAGATGGTGGGAACAACGTAAGCATGACCCAAGCTGCTGATGTTGGTGCATGTGTGGCCGTCTCATCATTCCACTCTGTCTCGCTCTCCTCCGATGGGGGCGACTCTGCAGCAGCCGGCACTCCACATGTGCCTCCCATGGAATGGGACTAGACGGGGACAGGGACAGAAGATGGGGAAAACCTTGACAAGTCTTTCGAGGACGTGTCTGCGTCATCTGTATTCCTCCCTCCCATTACACTCCCACCATGCCCTCCGAAACCTCCAGGAGCGCCCATGCTTGTGGCGGCAACAAACAGCCGCCGGCACAACCGCCCAAACTGCCACAGCGCCCTCCTTCCTAGCCGTGAGGCTCTGCAAGCAGTCTCGCCTTGTACAGTCCCTCGCCTCCCTCGTCCATCACACCTGGTGCGATCTCGCCAGCCCCAATGCTTACACCCTCCACCAGCGGTTCCTCCGCCTCTCTCACAAGTACTCGCCACCTGCCGCCGCCTCCCCCACCAACCACATCTGCCCCCCCCACCCTGCTCGCGCCCACCCTCAGCGCGCACATTTGTCCAACCAACCGCCACGGCCGCCTCAGACCGCTCCTCCCTCTTAACACAGGCCACCACGACCTCCTGTACCTCACTTTCCTCCCACACATTGTTCTCGACGCCTGTGCCGGGGCCAGGAGCAAAGCAAGTCCTCCGTGCACGATATGGCGCACTCTTCATCGCCAACGTGCGCGCCCACATGCCCAAGCCACCGCCTCCAGCACCCCAAACAAAACGCCAGAACGCAGGCTGGCGCGGGCTGTCCATCGGTATCGAACCGAACGCACTTCGGTCACTGCAATATTTGGTGGCATACGAAGCCTGAGAATGGTGTGACATAGTACCGCATGACAAGGAAAACTACATCTCCACAATGACAACACTGATGTAATCTACTGCCAGTTTCAATTATCTCTGCACAAAGCCGCGGTGTGAACTTTACGATACATGACTGATACATATTCAGGAGGAGATGAATTATGGGGTGAGAGCACAATGTGGGGTATGCGTCCAGTAGAGCAGTGGGTATTTGTATATACGTGTAGCAGCTAGCAGCAAAGCAGCAGCAACGTCATCAAGGCATCGTGGTACCATAGATCTCGGCGGGGAATTAGACGGGAGGGGCCCCCTGGCCAAGGCGTTCGGATGCTTGTGGGTGGACTGGCACGAGCACGACCGAGCACTTGCGCCCGATGCAAGTCCTTCAGTTACATAGCGGAAGTAAATCAGCTCAGGATGCCTAAATTGGAAGACTCATCGCCGTCGGTCAACTTGAACCACACTTGACATATGACCCACAACCTGCACGAGTTGGACAGACTGTTACGATTCACACCTATCTAATGGACCACGTCTACCAGTGCCCTGTTAGGGGCTGCACAAAACAGTGTAAATCCGCAGGTGGCCTTACTCAACATGTAAATACCTTTCACCGTCAACCACCTCGCCCACACAATCAATTGGACTCAACCACTCAAAGGTGGATGCACCCTCACCTCACGGGCAAGGCATTTTCCTTTATTTTGACAACTCTTTGACTAATGAGGTGCTCAGCTCGCATGTGCGATAAGGATGGGTGTTACATATCACCATCAACTCCCCCTCCAGTTCATCAACCCCTGGATGCAACACCTGACAACCCATTCCATCCGTTTGAAGATAGGCTTGCTTTCGAATTTGCTGACTACCACTTTTCGCAACAACAAACGTTGGGATAGTGTTGCGGCGGCTGCACGAGCCGAGCTGAGCCGAGCCGGTTCACTGAGCAAGCCGAGCCATGCTGAGCCAAGCCGGTCAGCTCGAAGCCGGCTCTGACGCTACACACCGGCGGCACCATGGCGGCATCACACTGGTTCAGGTTGTATTTTTACTACTACTGTGATTCATGTACACTGTGCTATATTGTACACCCTGTACTATTCGAATAGAAAGAAAAAAATGAATATTACTATTGTTACTGTCGTCACCGCCACCTGGTGCTACTGCTGCTGCGCCCGCTGGTGCCACCGCTGCTGCGCCCAATGGTGTCGCCGCTGGTACCACTGGTGTCAGTGCTACTGTCGCACTGGTGTGCCCAATGGTGCCGCCGCCGCCACGCTCGCTGGTGCCACCGCCACTGCGCCCGATGGTGCTGCTGCTGGTACCGCTGGTATCGGTGCTGCCGTCACGCTGGTGCTGCCGGTGCTGGTGCTGCTGCCGCGCTGGTGCTGGTTGCCTGTTGGTCCCACCACTGCTGCGCCCGCTGGTGCCGCTGCTGGTACTGCTGATGTTGGCTGCCATCACGCTGGTGCTACGCTTCTGCGCCCGATGGTGCCGCTGCTGGTGCCACTGGTGTCAGCGCTGGTGCTACACTGCTGCGCCCGATGGTGCCACCCCTGGTGCCACCACCGCCACTGTACTGGTGCTGCCACGTGCTGCTACTGCTCCTGCTGGTGCCACTGCTGGTGCTGCTGGTGCTGGTGCTGGTGCTGGTGCTGGTGCTGGTGCTGGTGTTGCTGCTGCCGACGCTGGCGTTGCCACGTTGAAATGTGAGCTGCCGCCGCCGCTGCCAGTGGTGCTGCCGCCGATGCTGGCGTTGCTGCATTGAAGTGTGTGGGGGTATCCTGGGCTTGTTCATACCCCCACTAGGCACAATAATACCTGTCGAATAAAAGAAAAAGTCAGCTTGGGAACGTGTTACTTACTCACTGCACTATACTGTACTATTCGTGTAGGAAATGAAAGGTAAAAGAAAAAAAAATACCGTTGCTGCTGTCATCGCCGCCGTAGCTGCTGCCGCAGCTGTCGTCGCCGGCGTTGCAGCTGTCGCCGCCGCCTTTTGTCACCACCACCATCGCTGCTGCTGCAGGTGTTGCCGCCACTGCTGCCGCCGCCGTACTGGTGCTGCCGTTGGTGCCGCCCGTGCTGCTGCTGCTCCCGCTGGTGCCACTGTGCTGGTGCTGCTGTTGTCGCTGCTGGTGTTGCTGCTGGTGTGCTGGTGCTGGTGCTGGTGGTGCTGCCGCCAATGCTGGTGTTGCTGCGTTGAGGTGCGAACAGTGGCGGCTACAGAAAACAAACCCCCATCTACCTGCCGAGCAACGAACGGCGAAACCAACTCTTTGAAGAGTAAGCTGCCGGATAGTTCAATATTCAGACTTTGTTGCCGATCTATTTTTTTTTCAGAGACGAAAACGCTCAGCCAGTGGTGCTGCCGCCAATGCCGCGTTGCTGCATTGAGGTGTGTGGGGGTATCCTGGGCTTGTTCATACTCCCCACTAAGCACAACAATACCTGTAGAATAAAAATTTTAAGGGAATGTGTTACTTACCTTACATGGTTGGAGGTTGGGATGCGACACGTGGCTTGCACAATAGTTGCATCACGGTCACGCCAACACTGAGCGAGTGAGTGGAGCCGTGTTGAGGAGCCAAGCCAGTCAAAACACCAGCTTTCTGCGTTTCTGCGGCTAGAGCACGGCCCCAGCTCGAAGCTGGCTGAGTCCGACGCTACAGCAAGAAGTTCATTCGTGGTACACCAAACTACAACAGAATTGATCTGGACTGTGCTACATAAAACTCTGTGCTTGACCTACACCCTGAAAGACTCGAAGTATTGCCATGAATCAGGTCGAGCGCTATTCCCTGAGCATTCTTGCGCGAGTGGTGCGAAACAAGTAAGGTAGCCGCCATCAGGAACAAGCACCCCCTTAGTCAGCATAAACCCTAGGGTTTGTAATTACGTAATGTAACAAAGTTGGCCGGGTTGAGGACACTTACCGGCAAAACCTTTGAACTATAACGTTTGTGACATATAACACAAGTACACAGACAGGGAAGGTAAGTAAGGTTGTTGGTCTTTATATACTAACTATGTATTCCAGGTAATCAACAACGGCGGGCCCGGGCATACGCGAACGAGGGCAGCACGAGCGTGAATGACGGTGCATGTGTGCGTGACAACAACCCCTCCTGCTGCTGCTGTAGCAGTGGCAACAGCTGCAGCGGCAACGTTGACAGCAGCAGCAGCACTGCAGCTGTGGCAGCACAGCAGCAGCGGGTGCAGCATCGGCAGCGGCACGCCGACATAGAACCAGCACCAGCACCACCAGTGGCATCAGTGGTGGCACCAGCGGCACCGGAAACAGAAATGGAAATGGTGGCAGCGGCAGGAGCAGCGGCGGCAGCACCAGTGGCAGCAGGAGCACGGCGGCAGCACCAGCACCGGCAGCGGCACCGGCAGTGACGGTGGCAATGGCAATGACAAGAGCAGCAGCAGCAGCAGCAGCAGCAGCAGTGGCCGTGGCGGCAGCAACAGCAGCGGTAGCGGTAGCACAACGGCGGGGGCTGCGGTCATGGGAGCAATGATGGCAACGCGGCGGTAGCAGCGGCTGCAGGGCGGCTGCAGCAGTAGCGGTAGTGCAACAGCGGAGGCGGCAGCGGCAGGGGGGGAGCCCCTCCTTTTCTCTCTTTCATAGTTTCATTTCCTACTCACTCTCGTAGCTACAACTCATTAGATTTTTTTTGTACACACACTACGAACATGGCCATAGAGCGATCAGGTAGCGTGCTGATGCGATTTCCGCCATAGCAAATGTGAACGCACACGCGCGTGCTTGTGCCCCCGCCTTCATAGCGCTCTGTATGCCTGGCCTCGTGACAAATTTGAGGCAAAATATCACGTGTTGATCACGTGAGCGATTATATAATCATAACAAGTCCGGCACACAAATTTTACAAAACTGCACCATTGAAGTCCAATAGTGCAGAGGAGTTGTTTACAGTAAAAAAACATATTTTGATTTCAGTTCACGCTACATGAAATATTTTTGAGAATTCTTTCCAGAGAATGGGAGAGGGGATCTGTGTCTATCAAACTGCGGAACTAAAATTTATGTTTGTTGTGCTACAGAGGTGGTGAAAGGGAGGCAAAAATCGGAGGTGTCAGCTGACTAAGGGGGTGCTTGTTCCTGATGGCGGCTACCTTACCGAGATGACTGAGTGATTAGGTGAGTTGAAGAGCCAAGGCTATTCAACTATAGTTAACACCGCTCGCATATTGTTCATACGGTCTACTCACGCCTGATCACTGAAAATAGGTGTACTGTCTAAACTGACAGGGGAGCAAGCAGAAGAGATTAGCGCTTTGTCAGACTGGTCAGTCTCAATTTGTGAGCACTGCGAGAGGATGGAACGAAGGTATTGGTAGTCCGGCTTCTCGTCAAAGCCAAGGGAGCTGACATGACTGACGAATTTACAGAAGGGAGCGGGTAAGCCTTTGCACAGCTCTTCCACCATGATCGATAATTTCTTCTGGAGGACTGCCTCCTTGTCACTCCAGGCGGAAAGGCTGGTCCACGGTAAGTCGCCGCGCGCTGAACAAATGATAGTATAGGCAAGCGATTCCAGGTCATCGCGACGTGATTGGGCATGTCCTTGCTGGCCACTGATGGACGTGAATGGAAGGGTACCGACGATCGAGTGATTCTTGGAGTATGGTATGTGTAAATAAGTTGCGGGATTGCGGAATAGCTGCGCCAGGCCGAAGTCAATGAGGACGACGGTCAGATTATCAACTCAAATCATGAAATTTCCTGGCTTGATGTCATGATGGATGTAGTGTCGAGTATGTAGCGACTCGACTGCCAAGAGCTGTGGAAAGAACTCAGTAAGGTCCCTGTATGTACATAATGAACGCACCATTTGGGAGGCGAAAAAGAATGTCTTCCTGTGGTCGAACTGTTGCACGCTGATCAAATCACCAAGTGAGGTTCCGAGATTCTCCAGAACGATAACTTCATATGTTACGTTCCGCGGACTTGTACGCCTTCACTTTTACTTTTACATATGCCTACCGCTTCGCGCTTCGACTCACAGTGTCATCGTCCTTCCTTGTTGCTCACAAGGAGGCGCGGTGCTACTATTTACTTGACTCCATGGACTGCCGGGCCCCTACGGCCCGTGACTCCATTCTTGCGCCCCACCACTGTACCACTTACTTACCACCCGGTCTGACGGACCGCCTGGACCGACGCGCAGCCACTAGTGCTACATTTGCATGCCTCTGCGCATGCGCTGCCTCGGCCTCCTACTGGCTCATGCTTTTATGACTCACCTACTGTACTGTGACTCCTGATGACTCGGACTGCTTACTAGTGTCCTAGGGACACTGTGACTCATACTGACTCGCTCTGACTCATGATCACTTGTACTTATATCGCGTCACTTCGCTTAGAGCAGACCTTAAGTCTGTTCTCTTGTAATCTCAGACTTGTGAACCGTCACTTGTGCTCCTCGCTTGTGAACCCTCGCTCCTCAGGCCTATTGCCTGACTTCGCTCAGATTCCCCTCGTCTATGATCAAGGGGAAGGGACTTAAGTTCAAGCGCACTCGCAGCACTCCAGCCAGGGAGAGGTACTCAGAACTCTTGCCCCTATCGTGCCCTCAGTCCCCAAGCTCAGCAGCTTCGCCGACGCCCCCTCCATCGCCGTTGGAGGTACGCCCAGATAGTGGGCGTGACATCATAAGAGCCTTCTTTGCCATACCAGCGAACTGGAGAGATCCCTATGCTGCCGGCAGTTTTCTGATACACATGGTATTCATGACTGAGCCTTGAAGGCGAGTGGTCTGCGCGCCCTATCTTCAGAGCAACTTCAGCTCCCATCCTGATATCTTTCCCTAGGTAGACACTCCCTAGAGAGCTCAGAAAAATATGTTGAACTTGGGTCAGAATTGGGCTCACCAGATCCACCGGAACCAAGCAGTTTTCCCACTCTGTACCAGCCACCGACACGCACGAAATCCAGTTGTTGTGAGGGAAGAGATCATTTCCCAGAGGTTTGCCGTTGATTTCGCATGCGCATTGCCATTGTCGATATTGAGCGTAACCAGAGGGCGAAGGGCCTGGGAGGAAGTACTGTATAGTGACTGAAGGCTTCATCAATTGTTCAGAACTCCGATGTCATATAACTCCAACGCCATTAACATCATAGTGACTACAGGAATACATGGTGGGAAGGGAGGAATCTGTCCATTAAGATAGAGTAATCGCATGTGCTATTCAGAAGGGAGTGTGCATGTCAAAGGCCCGTGAGAGGTGCTACTCGATCAATTCTCGCAATCGTAGGTACTAAAGTCATTCAATATCGTATCCAACGCAGCATTGGGGTCGCCCACGAAGAGAGAGCCGAGGTCATGAGTTGGTTCCGATGCCCCACTCATGGCCGCCTCTGATGTTGACCACCCTGCCATGAAGTCGAGGCGTTCCTTCTTGAGCAAGAATTTGAGGAGTTGAAGGTAGTGTTGCGGCGGCTCCGGCTAATTGCCGGCTCAAGCCGAAGCCGCAGCCGGCTGTGACACAAGCCGAGCCGAGCTGGATATGGTCAAGCCGGCATTTTAGCCGGCTCGGACTGAGCCGGCTAAGTGCCAGCTCAGCCCAGCTCAGCCGGCTCAGCCGGCCTGTTGTGTCACACCGTGACGCAACTAGTGTGCGAGCCACGCATCCCATCCCGCTTCTCACCAACACACTCATGGAAGGTAAGTAACACATTCCCTTTAAAAAACTGACTTTTTTTGGTCTACAGGTATTGTTGTGGGGGTATGAACAAGCCCAGGATACCCCCACACACCTCAATGTGGCAACAGCAGTAGCACCAGGAGCTGCGACGGCGACAGCAGCAGCAGCAGCGATCGCGACGGCTGCACCAGCAGCAACGACGGCGACAACGGTTGCGCCAGCAGCGACGACAGCAACCCGGCTGCGCCAGCAGCAACGATGGTGACGATGGCTGCGACGGCTGCGCCAGCAGCGACGGCGGCGACGACGGCAGCGATGGCGGCTGCCCCAGCAGCGATGGCGGCGATGGTGGCTGCCCCAGCAGCGGCGGCAGCGGCGACGGTGGCCGCCCCAGCAGCGATGGCGGCAATGGCGGCTGCCCCAGCAGCAACCACGGCGATGGCAGGTGCCCCAGCGGCGACCGCGGGTGCCCCAGCAGCGACCGCAGTGACGGTGGGTGCCTCAGCAGCGATCACGGCGACGGCGGCTGTCCCAGCAACGACCACGGCAACGGTGGGTGCCCCAGCAGCGACCA
>QLOZ01000424.1:0-25701 GCA_003314065.1 Lactarius sp. MG50
GCTTAATGCTTAATAGAAATTATTAAGCCTAATAGGGTCGGACCAATGGTAACCTGAAGTGACACCAGTGCCATGCCACCAACATCACCGTTGTGTGAGCTCAATTAGTAAGACTAAGTTATTATATCCTATTCTAATGTATTCTCTTCTATGTAGATGAGCTGTAGCACATCACCTGGGGTGTCCACAGCACTGTTGTTGCTATCACCATCATGCCATGCCTTGCCACCACCACCACCACCACCTCTGCCAGCACAGTCATCATCACCAGTGTCATGTCACACCATGCCACTACCTTCACCCCTGCCAGCATGGTCATCACTGTCACACAAGCACTGCCTCATCATTGCTGTTACACCACACCTTGCAGCTATCACACCCACTATTGCTGCTGCAGTGGCCACACCAGCACCATGCCAGCACCATCACCACTGCCACTGCAATCCTGCCACTGCTGCCATGATCCTGTTGCCACCAACTTGCCACCCCCATGCCAGCACTATCACTGCTGTGGTGGCCACATGAACACCATGCCAGCACCATTGCTGCCACATCCATGGCAATCCCACAATCTTGCCACCCCATGCCAGCACATGGTGGCCACAGCAGCACCATGCCAGCACTATTGCCGCTATGGTGATCCTGCAATCTTGCCACCCCATGCCAGCATGCAGTGGCCACACCAGCATTGTGCCAGTACCATTGCTGTGCGGCTGCCACACCAACACTGTCACAGCCATACCCACCACAACACATGGCCAGTAACCCACTGGGTTGCAGCCCCAGGTCAGCCCAGGTATGGGTATAGGTTGTCCTGGAAATACCCATGGGTTCCCCATGCTAATCTCTAGATCCACTCCTTTGCAAAAAGTCATTTGGCCAGGTGTCTAGTGCTCAGAGTGATCTGAGTGCCTCTGAGTAGATCTGGATGTCCCTGGAGTGCTGCCATTGCACATCTCTCAGAGTCTGGCAGCCTGTTACTCTTGCATGCTATCTGCTAGTACTGAATTGCCTTTCCTGTAACAGGAAGTTTGTTGTTGATCTGACTTTCCTATCAAAAATATCATGCTCACAGCAAATGCATCAACATTTGGCAACTTCAAGAGGACATCATTCAAGTTCAGGGTACCTGCTGAGTACCAAGACATGCAAATGAGTTTGTGAAAACAAATCATGTGCATATTTCTCATACCATAATTGTAATACAAGATTGACTATATGTACCTCATGAGTTGTCCTTCTCATAGGGTACCTATGCACTGTAGTGAGACTTGTCAGATATATAAATGTAAAATAACCCACCAGGACAGGAAGAGGAACCTCTGCCCTCACTTGCTTCTGAAAGTAAGGAGGAGATTTCTGAGGCCATTCAGCATTGTAAAAGTTGATGGGGAGCCCTGGCAATGGTGTGCAATTTTTACTAATCAACTTGGCTTTGGGAATGCATGTGAAGGATCAGTTGCCACATGATAGGTGAAGAGTTGGTGGATATGACTCAACTGATGCCCATATTGTGGCTATCCCAGGGTTCAGGAAACCCATATCAACATGCTGGAGGGTCTTGAAGCAGGTGTCTGGGTTTGGGTGTTCTGAATTGTCATCAGTCTCATCATCACTAGTACCCAAGGTGCCAAGTGCATCAAGTAAGAGTCTGACACCCTTCCATACTTCTGGGTCCCTATTGAAGTTCAGGTCATGAATTTTTCTTCAGACTCAATATGAGAATGCTCTCTGTGTGTCTGACAAATGTACTGCATGTGGTACAACTTGCTCTGGCACCTCTTCCTTACACTGTCCTCCTTCATTTGTGGCCAAACAGGTTGGACAGGTTTATATGTTCCCTGCTAGACTGCTGAGATAAATGCAGCTGTTAGCATCTCCACTGCTTGCTTATTCCATTTTCTATTTAACATCTGCCTTAAGGAAACACAAGGTGCATTGGGATCCAGTCCAATGACACCATGATCTTTAAATGCCTTGACTAGTTGTTCCTCAGGTTCATCAGGAAAGTAGTTTTTGCATGTGAGGACACCTTTCCTTTCAAGGAACTTGCACATTGCCTCCTATATGGTATCAGTTGTGATTATAACAGCAGGTGAAACTTTATACATCTATGAGTTTGTTGTGGTTAGCACAAGGAACCCTCTTCTTCCTGTGTGAAGCTGCAAAGGAGTCATGACTATCCAAAAGCTGTAAGAACATGGGAATATGTATGTTCAAAGGGTTTGAGAACACCAGTCTCCAACTCATTTCCATCTGAATTTGGGTGGTCAAGAGGAACAGGAACACTGTGGGATGAGTTCTGAGCCCAAGATTGCATGGCTCTTAGTGATGCAATGGTTGCTGCCTCACTAGCAGCTTGGATGATTTGGTCATATACATTTACATCAAGGCCTCCTGTAAACAAGTGAGCATCAAGTCAGCCAACCCTTTTCTACTGACCTTGGTCCATTGTATAGTTGATGTTGACATCATAGTCCAGGTTCTCAAGCATCTTGTTGTCTTCAAGATTGAGGGCTTGAATGGACTCATTAGCAGTGAAAAAATGAGCATTCTCAATGGGGGTCTACAACTGGTCAGCAGCAAACATGCAATGAGAGAAATGACTCCACTGAGATGTGGGGGCACTGAGCATCAGGTGTGGAAGGATTGTAACTTGGCATGGGATTGGGTGCAGGCAATGTCCAAGTAGACCTGGTTTATCAACACATCTTATAGGCCAAAATGTGTGTTGACAACAAATGCCAAGAGAGAGACAATAGATAGCCCAGATAGCCTCCCAAGGTCAGGCAAGACAAAACTGTCACAAAAGGCAGCTTTTCAGAGTCAGGATCATGCTATGAAATAGTCAACTGAACAAAAAGAGCAGTACAGATGGGACTTAATTTCATATGCTTCATGAGAGTTGACTATATGTTGGTCAGTAAATATGCTAGTCTAGACAAAATGGCACACTTAGCTGAGAGGTTGGTGAAACCAATCTGAGACAGGATAATAAGCTAGGGGGGGATGCAGCATGTCTCCTGTGCAGACCAATATTAGCACACCTGGTGATTCTCTAGTGACTAAACCCTAGAAGAGTCCAACCCCATGCATCATGACAAGACTATCATTTCACAATTGCACACTAACAGGTTTACACAGTTTTTTTTACAAGCCTACACCACAATCTTCCTCACTCCAAGGCAGGTCAATGTAGTATACCACCACAGATACCATGACTTAGGATAGACCAGCAAGTACACCACAATGAGTACAACCAAAAATAGCATCAGCATGAATAAGAAGGCAATGAACACGATAGTGATTCAATCATGCCATGTCAAGGATGGGGAGATTGTGGGGAGGTGCCAGGAACTCCTTTGAAGAGATGGGTGCCTAGAAGTCAGATTCAGAAACTGTCTTATGATCAACCACACATGTGCACCATTGGAGGTTGATGAACCCATATTTTTAGGTCATATGGGGCTTTGCCCAAGGAAGCCATAACTACAATGCACCAATCACTGCAGTTGACAAAAGCCTACATTCAAAAAGTAACCACATAGCTCAATTCATGGCTACAAGGCCTACCTCAACAACCTGTATGAGCTGGCCACAAACTACAACACATCAATCATAACCTCATATGAGATAGTTAAGGGGGACATGCCTACCTCCATGGTGAATCTCACTTACTAGCTGGCTGCTAATTCAATTGAACACCTGAGTGAAGCCATCATTGCCACCTGTAATGATGAGATCACATGATGGCAGTGACCTCATTTGAAGAATGCAATTTGTCTCTATTGGGTGAATAAACATCTGAACCTTTTCCATGCTTGGAAATTGGTATTCATTGATGCCATCTTTGAGATTAGATATGTTGCATTCACTTCCTTTGTGCTAGATTTACTGTTACACTTTCACCCACTTATGCTACCACTTCTACTTTTGCATGTCTCGAACCCCCGACTCAACTACAATACTGACTCACCCCTGACTCGACTACGATACTGACTCATGTGATCCGACTCGAAAGTCCACTCTCGCGACTCATTGACTATATAAGGTAGCCTAGATCAGTCGTGTATCACTAGGCTTGTTCTCCTCGTACCAATACTGAGCTCCGCTCTGGCCCGCAGTGGCTAACCGGCTTTCCTCTCATCTTGTGAACCATCAGATCCTCAGGCCGATTGCCTGACTTTGGACCCCCTTTGTGAACCCTTGCTGTTGGGTCGCACATCTAAGGGAACTGCCGCGCTATCCAGTCTCAAGTCCGAGATTCACAGTGCCTGAGTCCAGTCTCGACTCAGCGACCGATCGACACGATACGCCCAGCGCTCAGGCGTAACATTAGAACAAGCCTCTTGAACCCCCGAACGACCGACACTACAGAGCAGACTTGAAAACCCTAGAGACACCGACACACCCCCACACTGATCGCCTAATTGCGAGAGATCCGGCCGACCAAAAGTCACGTGACTACTATCGATCGGAAGATACGAATCACCCGATCCCAGATCTGAGAGCGCTTATCAATCGCTCCACGATAACGACCGATACACCAAGATTGGCAACGGGATTGTTCCCTGCCACAAAGACATCGACATGCAAGCCCCTGTGGCGATATTCCCACCAGGATATGGACCCCCTGGGCCGAATCCACCGAACGTACCACCAGCGCCTCAACCGCAAGATTATGATCTTCGGTTGGAAGGCCAAGAACCACCCATCTTTGATGGCAACCGCACGACCACTGACTCATTCATACACGAACTGAAGCTCTACCAATACCTGAATGGAGAGCACCCGATCATGGTCGACGAAGCAACCCGAATCGCACATGCCTTGACTTATGTTCAAGGCTTAGCAATAACTGAATGGAAACACACGCAAGAAGAGTGGCTCATGACCACCTTCAACCCCACCTGGGACGACTTCGAACAACAGTTCACCCAAGATTGGACTGACACCAATGAACCCTACCGCGCAGCAGTGCAACTTGACACTCTTGTCATGACCCGCGATGACATCGACACCTACATCACCCACTTTGCGGAACTAGCACGCAAAGCATTGTATCGTGAAGACGATCCCGCAGTGCTTGAGAAGTTCAAGAGGGGATTAACCCTACGACTCCTTGAGGCCTGCATGGACTACGACGAACCACAGACATGGAGTGACTGGAAGTCATCCAGTAGAAGATGACAGGCCATCATTACGGCCCTCAAACCGCACCGACAGATATCATGGGACAAGCGTCGTACACGCATCCCTTCACCTCCAATTGACACCCCATCGCTCACACGATCGACGACACCTGAACCAGAGTTGGAACCGATGCAAGTAGACCGCATCACCGCCTACAAGGACCAACAGCGCGCACATGGAAGATGTTTCCTGTGTGATGAACCTGGGCATATCCAACGCTACTGCCCCAGAAAGGAGACGAAAGCAGAACTTATGAAAATCGCTTGTTTCACGACGAGCCACCGCACCACCCAAACGAATGTTCAGCGACGACAGGACAGAGACACCCAATATCGCCAGAGACACCATGAAGGATGGCGACACCCTGGAAACACATCACGAAAGCCGAGAGAAAGACAACGAATCTCCATACAACAGACGCTTGAGTACCTGAAGGGACTCAGCGCTGAAGAACACCACGCCCTATGCACCAAAGCGATGTTCAGCCAGGACGTCTTTCTCCCCCGCACCAATTCCATGCGCATTCCAGTCTCTTTCCACACCGCACAAACACAGAAGGACCTCCTAGCCTTCCTCGATTGCGGAGCCACGGAGTGCTTCGTAAGCCGACCGTTTGTCGAGCGGCACAAACTAGGGACGCGACTGCTACGAATCCCACGAAAGCTGAAGAATGCCGATGGCACGACAAATGCTGGAGGAAACATCACGCATTACACTGACCTCGAAGTCCTCACAGGGGATAAACCCCACGTTTTGCGGTTCTTCATTGCAGACATGGACGACGACCAAGTAGTCCTTGGATACCCTTGGTTCGCAGCAACCAACCCAACACCAGACTGGAGAAATGGCACACTCCCTACCAGCGTGATCCTATGAACGATTGGAGCAGCCTCCAGGAAACCGACGCCCATAGTTAGAGTGGCAGGGATGTCCACCGCAGAAATTCACAACGAGCCCTTCTGGGAAGAAGGAGACCAACTCTTCATCCGCTACGCCAAAACCACAGTGGCGCAACAACTGGCAGAACAAGCAACAGACAAAACGGAGCGACGATGGGACGAAATTGTCCCTCCACAGTACCACGCACACACTAAAGTCTTCAGTGAAGAAGCCGCACAGAGATTCCCAGACTCCCGACCCTGGGACCACGCCATTGACCTGAAACCCGACGCCCCACAAACTCTAGACTGCAAGGTCTACCCTCTCACCCCGACCGAAGACATCGCACTACAGAGATTCATCGACGAGAACCTCGCCAAAGGATACATTCGCACATCGAAATCCCCATACGCATTTCCCTTCTTCTTTATCAAGAAGAAGAATGGCGACCTGAGACCCGTCCAGGACTATCGCAAACTCAATACCTGGACCACACAAGACACGACACCGCTTCCCCTTATCAGGGAACTTATGGACAGACTCACGCGAGTGAATGGGCAGCCAGCGGCGCTCTTCACCAAACTTGACATCCGCTGGGGGTACAACAATATTCGCATTAAAGACGGCGACCAATGGAAGGCGGCATTCAAGACTAACCGTGGACTCTTCGAACCCATGGTCATGTTCTTTGGACTCACGAACGCACCAGCCACCTTCCAGTCAATGATGAACTGCTTATTTCGCGAATTGATCAATGAGGGATATGTTACTGTTTATATGGACGACATCCTCATCCACACCCCCAGGAACATCGCCCTACATCGCCGCGTCGTAAACGATGTCCTGTCAATCCTAGGACGCAACGATCTATTCCTGAAACCACAGAAGTGCCAATTCGAATCGAACTCAGTAGAGTACTTAGGAGTTATCATCTCCGAGAACTCCATAGCCATGGACCCCGTAAAAGTCGCAGGCATCAAGGCCTGGAAGCGACCCACGACCCTGAAAGAAGTCAGAGCGCTGCTCGGCTTCCTGAATTTCTATCGCATGTACATCAGAGGGTTCAGTACCCTCGCTGCACCACTCAATGCCCTCGTGGCCTACTGTGCCAAAGGAGGCAAATTCTATTGGGACAAGTCCCATCAGGAAGCATTCGATGCTCTGATCGAAGCAGTGATCACAGCACCCGTACTACGACAACCCCAATTCGAGAAGGCATTTATCGTCGATACAGATGCTTCAGCATACGCCATCGGAGCAGTACTACAACAACGAGACGACAAGAACAAATTACGCCCAGTGGCATTCCTGTCAGCGACCCTCGACGAAATGCAAAGGAACTGGGACATCTATGACAAAGAACTGTACGCAGTCGTACGTGCACTAGAATATTGGCGACCATACCTTGCTGGTTCCCACCATCAAACCGTTGTCCACACCGATCACCACAACCTTCAGTACTTCAGGAAGCCACAAAACCTGAATTGACGACAAGCGAGATGGCATCAAGAACTTGCCGATTATGACTTCAAGTTGGTGCACGTGCCTGGGAAGAAGCATATCCCAGCCGATTTCCTATCGCGCCCCTTCGGTGTAGACCAAGGGGATGACGACAATAAGGGAGTTGTCATGCTCCCTGACTCACGATTCGCCAAATTGACATTCCCTGAAGAACTCGAAGCGAGGCATGACATCTTACGTCTCCACCATGACCACCCACTTGCCGGCCATCCCGGTATTACGAACACCCAACACCTACTTGACCAGCAGTACGAAGGGGAGGGCATGAAGGAGTTCGCCGCAGAATACGTACGCGGCTGTGCCTCATGCCAGGAAAACAAACCACGAACCCACCATCGACGCGCACCGCTTCAGCACCTACCAGTAGACCCGACGCAAGGCCCATTCCAAACCATTGCCATGGACCTAATCACAGACCTACCCGAATCCCATGGCTTCAATGCCGTCCTCACAATAATCGACCAAGGCTGCTCCAAAGCGGCGAAATTCCTTCCCTGCACCACGAACATCACCGGAGAGGGCGTTGCCGCCCTCTACCTTCGACACCTAATCCCCTGGTTTGGCATACCTAGGAAAATCATTAGCAATCGCGACCCCCGATTTGTGTCACAATTCACCACGGAGCTTTGCCG
Source organism: Lactarius sp. MG50 (assembly GCA_003314065.1). Lineage (NCBI taxonomy): Eukaryota > Fungi > Basidiomycota > Agaricomycetes > Russulales > Russulaceae > Lactarius > Lactarius sp. MG50. The sequence goes on from QLOZ01000424.1 coordinate 8,226, forward strand.
GCTCCTTCATATTCAACAGAACGTGTCAACAGCATTCCACCCTCGAACCGACGGCGCTAGTGAACGCGCAAATCAATGGCTGGAGCAATACCTCCGCCTTTGGACCTCAAACGACCAGACCGCATGGGCCCCCTATCTCCCACTTGCTGAATACGTCCATAATTCATGGCCCCATGATCGCTCTGGACAAACACCCCATCAATTACTCTTCGGCACGAAACCCTTCATCCCGATGTCCACTGAAGAGGCTTGGGTACCTGAAGTTACCGAGCGCCTTCAGAAGATCCGGGAGGCACGCGAAGCTGCTGTGAAAGCATTCGAAACCGTGACCGATCGCATGATACCAGTCGAATTCGAGGAAGGGGACCAAGTGTGGCTTGAAGGGCGCAACCTCAAGCTCCACTACCCCACAATGAAACTAGCCCCACGGCGATATGGACCATTCCCGGTCACACAAAAACTGTCCCCAGTCACCTATCGATTGGCTTTACCGGCCACGATGCGAATCCACCCCACCTTCCATGTGGATCTGCTCACACGATATGTCGAAACAGCCGCCCATGGACACAATTACGCCCGACCTGATCCAGAAGTAATCGAGGGCGAACCGGAATGGGAAGTCAAATCGATACGCAAGGCCGACCTTTATGGTAGGAGGAGGGAACTCCGCTTCCTCATCCATTGGAAGGGATTCCCAGCCTCTGAAGATTCGTGGGTCTCAGCCCAGGATCTTCACGCACCTGACCTGGTAGAGGACTTCTATCAGCGCAATCCTGATGCGCCACGAGCCACGCCACAGGCGCCGAGGCGTCACCTGCCTCGGGAGGGGGGTAATTCCTCTACGCCCACTCCCACGACACCACCGATAACGACAGAACCCGCGAGATCACTAACCCCTCAGCCCAACACGAGGCCGACGTTGACGACTACAAGAACCGGCAGACAGACACGACTCCCAGCAAGATACGCATTCTTCAAACTATTCCCCTCACGCTTCCAACGATCACTAGCCAACCGACACCAACCCGCGATTTCCTGGGACGCTTCATGAATTGGGACCCTCTTCCCATTCCCTATTCCTATTTCCACTACTACTACTCGCCCACAGACAAGAAACGAATCGCAAAACAACCACTGAAAGAAGAATACCCCCGACGCCCTACGATACGCACATTCCACATCCTCGCTTCCCCCCACGCTATTCCATTCATCCCAGGACAGCCGAAACATAAAACGCGACAGATCCTTCACTCAAATCTTCACCCCTACTTCTGCAAATCCAATTACTGCCCCGACCATCATCCCTACTGAATGTCGACTGGACCATTCGCGACAGTCCTTGATGAGATCCTGGAAGAACGAAACGAACTCGACCAACGATTCCTCACCCTCTTTTTACGCAGCCAAATCCACGGTCTCACCTGCCATCGACTCTGCACCAGATCCCCTAACGTCTACCAGCCGAACAATGAACATCGAAGACTGGTGGATGATTGGAGTCAGTGGAAACACGACTCAGAGTCTCTCGTACACTGAATACTCGACGCCATCCGACGTCATGTTTACACCCCCTGACACCACCGACCACGAAGAAGTCCCAATTTCACCCCGATTCGTCAACAGCACACCTCAGTCGACATCTGTGCGGCAACACACTTTGAACCGACGACCCAAAGACACGAAACTCCCCTTGTTCACTAGCACACCGTTACCGCCACTACCTACCCCTGAACCGCCATCGAACCTGTCAACCGAAGCTGAGTGTCACGCCCGACGAATACATCAGCGCGATCTGGCACGAAGACGCCAGCGATACGCCGAACGTAAGACGAAACAAAAGTCACAAACGCAGGTACCCACGACCATGCCTAGACCCCTATCCACGGTCCCCCTCGTCAACCCCTATCTAGGTCGACCTCTCCAACGAACCGATGTCCAGTGGGTGCGCAGCCAACTAGACGCTAACGGACATGCAGAAGAGCGGGGATGCCGTATCCTAAATCTCACCACCCTCTCCATCATCCATCACGCGGCCTGCCCCGATACCTGTCGACCCGAATGGAATCAAGAGCACCTCATCCTGAATTATCTATGGGATTTCGAGGTGTGGGCGACGAGCCTGTACAACGACATTGCCACAGATCCAGTGCTCCTTCGAGGCACAAACCCATATGACTCCCACTAACTTGATTATGATACACGTTTGACAAACACCCTGATTGACGACCTTGTTCCAATACGTTCCTGACTGGACTGATTTGACTCTCCGACATTGTACGATACAAAAGGGTCGATCGCTGACACGCACCCCTTGTCACGGATACCCCATATCCTCTCTGGAGTCGTCATCCTCACCGATGACACTTTCATCCTCCCCTGAATCGATACCATCCCGACAACGACCCCTTATTACCCCGTGACGATCTCAACAACGACGCGAACCCCGACACCGCAGGAACCTCGACTTGAGCAGTCGAGCGAATGCATTAATGATACGAATACACGAGATCACCGCACAAAACATGGTCGCTTGCCTTGCCTTTGAGGCACATCTTACTTGGGGACCCATTACTCCCGTCACATTGGTCTTACCCGACTCTATCATCGATGAGGACACGTTCATGACAGATGCCTGGTGAAGCCGGGACGTCTTCAGACCTGACAGAGGGGCAGTGTTACACTTTCACCCACTTATGCTACCACTTCTACTTTTGCATGTCTCGAACCCCCGACTCGACTACGATACTGACTCACCCCTGACTCGACTACGATACTGACTCACGTGATCCGACTCGGAAGTCCACTCTCGCGACTCATTGACTATATAAGGTAGCCTAGATCAGTCGTGTATCACTAGGCTTGTTCTCCTCGTACCAATACTGAGCTCCGCTCTGGCCCGCAGTGGCTAACCGGCTTTCCTCTCATCTTGTGAACCATCAGATCCTCAGGCCGATTGCCTGACTTTGGACCCCCTTTGTGAACCCTTGCCGTTGGGTCGCACGTCTAAGGGAACCGCCGCGCTATCCAGTCTCAAGTCCGAGATTCACAGCGCCTGAGTCCAGTCTCGACTCAGCGACCGATCGACACGATACGCCCAGCACTCAGGCGTAACATTTACTTTACATGTTACACGAGCCTAATGCATTATATATTGCTCTTTGGAGTGTCAGAACAACGCTCCAGAGGCTGTTTCCTTATTTGGTTAGTTAGATTAGCCTAGTCAGGTTGATATTTACTGCAGAGGAGCACACTTTTACCTTAGTCTTAATCACTCCTCTGCAGGTTAGTAGTTTAGTATCTCACTCTTCAAACATAGTCTTAATCACTCCTCTGCAGTCCCCTTGGTCCTCTGTGACTCAAGGGCCTTTCTAATCTTGCAGTATAACAGGTTATGGGCCCTGGCCCACTGCTCCATTGACTTCTACATGTTCACTTTCATCTTAGCTTCACTCTTTCATTTTCTATCCACAAATCTATCCTCTCTCCAAAACTCTTTGCCAACATCTCATCATGGCCTCACTCAAGGATTCCTCTGTTGCATCCATCTCTCCTCTCACAAGCGATAACTATCACCTCTGGGCTGATGATATGAAGTCTTGGCTTCAGCTCAATGGTCTCTGGTGCCTCGTTTCTGGTGTAGAGAAGAAACCTGTCTCAAAACCCGAAGTCAAGGATTCTAGGGGCCAAACTGTCTCTCCAGCTGTGCCTGTAGATGAAGACAAGCTGGAGCGATGGGAGATAAAGGCTGAGAGAGCTGCAGGAGCTCTCAAAACTGTGATGTCTCATGAAGTCAAGGTCCTCATCAGGGACTGTGAAGATGACCCTATAGTTACCTGGGAGACCCTCAAGACCTCCTTCATCCAACAGCAAACTGCTCCTTGCTTCAATGCCTATCACACACTCCTTTCAGTTCAAAAAGACAACTCAGAGTCCCTTGATGCCCTCATTAACAAGGTTGATGAACAAATCAGGGTTATCAAGTTGCTTTCACCTCCTTCCTTCACCCTGGACAACCTATATGATGAGCTAGCTGTCATGGCCATCATTAGGGTGCTCCCTCACTCATTTGATGACGTTGTTTGCACCATTTCAGTTCTGGACAAGTTTGACAAGCAGTCAGTGATCCAATCACTCAGAAACATGGATCAGACATGTTCAAACCTCTCTGGAATGACCTCTGCCTTTGCTGCTTCATCCCCCACCTCTAAATCGTCCTCCCAACCTTCATCTACATTGCTTCCCTCACCCTCACCTCAGAACTTGCAGAATAGGGCATCCAATCACCTCAAATGCGACTTCTGCTCTCGCCTTGGCCATATTGAGGTGAAATGCTTCCTCAAAGAGAAGTTGATGTGTCAAATCTCCACTCCATCATCCTCCACTGCTGCTCCTGCTTCCACTGCCACTCAGTCCACTCCTGCCCATCATCTGCTGTTGTGCCCACTTCAACAGGGTGGTCTCCACCTTGATCCTTGCTCCATGAACAATTTTTCAGGCCCAGTCAATTGGAGGGTTGAAGGTTTCCAGCCAGGGAAAGCTGAAGATGGCTTGGTTGTGCCCCAGGCTGGTGATGAAGAATTTGAGTAAGTGTTCCTTTTCCCCCATTTTGACCCTCAGTGTGCAGTATTTGGTGAGTGTTCCTCCTTTGTTTTCCATCCCATCTACATTGAAGACTCTCCTAGGTTCCAATAGGGCATGTGTGCCAATTTTGAGCTGTGCAACCATTCTGTGGTCTAGGAAATTTTCTGTGGCACCACTGTCAATCAGCACTTTTTCCTTGGCCATTCCTCTCATGCATGAAAAGGTGAATAGGACTATTGTGTTTTGTCCCCCCAGGTACATGATGCATGAATCCATGGTCCTAGCCCAGGCCGGGTAACTAGGACCTCCTAAAAACCCTCTAAGATAAGCTTATCAAGTAACCCTTCCCTTTCTTCCTGACTCATCCCCTTGATTTCCTCTGCCATTTCCTCTTGCCTATCCTTCTCCTCTACTTGGGTGGTGCACACTGTCATCCCTTGATTCTTGTGCACATTCTTCTCCAGTACATTCTCTTTTTCTTTCTTCTTTGGGCACACCTTGCTGATGTGTCCTTGTTTCCTGCAGAAGAAGCACTTCCCTTCTGCCAGGAGCTTCTGATGCTCATCTGGTGTAAGCACATCAATCTGCATGGCATCTACATTTATAGGGACAACCTTGGAATTCCCACCATCTTGGCATGTGGTCCACTTTCCTTAGGGGGTGCACCCAAGTGCTTGCTTCCACCATTGTCCACTGGTGGGCACTGCTGGTCCTTGAAAACCACTCAGATTAGCTTGCACTTCTGCCCACAGCTTGTGCTGCATACATGTGGCATCTTGCCAACCAATCAAGGTAGTTGGGCATGGGGCCACTTTTTCAAGGATGGCCTTGTGTAGTGGGTCACGCAGCCCTCAACAGAATTGCATTATGGTTCCTATGTTGTTCGCACCCCATCCTGCTAGTGCATGCCAATGTTTGAATTTGGCCACATACATATTGAGGTTATCCCCCTTCATTTTGCAATTTAGGAGTCTTTGGTGAGCGTTTGCCCTTTTGTTGGTGTTGGTAAAGGTGGCTTTGAAGTCCCTTTCAAAACCATTTCACAGGTGTTTGTCTGTGGCTGCCAATCCTCCTGGTCTGGCCATGTGTCAGTCAATGTCATTTAAAATGCACTCCACCCAATTGTTGACATGTGGTCCCTGGACAAGACTCAGAGCCAGACCCAGGCAGTATAGTGGTACCTTCATAGTACTGTTTTCTTGGTTGGTTATTTTGTAGATTTGAAATTCTCTGAGGAATTGATCACTTTTAGCTCTATCCCCAGTGAACATGGTTGGAAGGTTCCCCCTTAGCCCACCACCATTGCTGCCACCACTGGTGGTCCCTGCTGTTCCCCTGGTCACCATAGCACTGATGTGTACTGGTGCACCACCACAGGAGGCCAGGAGACCACATACACATCTGCCAGCGCTTCAAGGCTGCTGTGAGACATATACTGAATTTATTCCTGTCACATGCCCCTGGATCCCTTGCCTCCCCCTGCCACTCATGAAGGTGGAATTGAAGCCTGTTGTGGCCCCTAGGGCAGCCAGTGTGATTAATGGCTGTGACAAACCTAGACAGCTGCACGTGGCCTCTCTGCCAGCCGCATGTGTCATAGCTGGTAGTTGGCCATACTTGGGCATGGGAGCTCCAAAGTCCCCTGGGTCTATCTGAATGATACTTTGGGTTTGCACTGACAACATTCTTTCTTTCAGATCTAGTGTGAGTCCTCCTGGCATAGGGGAGTCACACCATGCACACCCAAGCATGGAACTAATCTCCTCTGGGCTTTCTTCCTCTTCTCAGCTGCTGCTGCTGTCTTTGATGGCTGTGCCCTCATGCAGGGAATGTAAGTCTGTGCCTTTCCTTTTTGACAGGTGCTGATTGTCTGTCTCTTTCCACCACCCCAGCTACTCCAGTCCTTCTTTCACCTTGTGGCTTGCTCTTGTTTGGTACCCCATCACTCCCCACTGCAGTAGATACAATTCATCATTGATGAATTCAATGGGGTGTTCCACCCTGGTGTTATCGACCAGGTGGTACATGCTGTGATGGGGATCACCATATGGGATCCAGAACACTTCCCCTTCAACATGTGTGGGGAGATCTCCTTCTGTACAAGGGTGAATCACCTCCCACTTGTTGTTCAGGAACAGCATGATCAGGGTCATCATAGGTGATGTTGATGACTTCTCACAGTGTGTGTGTCAATTGGTATTTCTCTTGCTAATTCCCATGCTGCTTCCCTTCCACTGTGTAGTGGCGCTGCAATGCATCCCTCTGCCTCTCCTACCATCGTGTGAGGGCGATGAGCCTTTCTTGAAGGGCAAGATCTTGTTCAAGTTCATCAACCAGAAGGTCTTCTTCATGGCGATTATTGAACACCTGTGTGATCACCAAGTTTGTGAGGATACTGCAAATGCTTCTTTTGAGGGTGATAAGAATAGATAGGTCCATGTTTGACAGTCAGGTTAAGACAAACAGGAATCCACTATCATTTGGCCTCCTTAATCTCTCCAGTTTTGCTTTAGTCATCAAGTTTAAGGTTTGCCTGCCTTTCTAATGCTCATGCAGTGAGGGCAAGTTTAAGGAGGTGTGTGAGGATTGTCATGGAGCCCCTTCAGTCAAAATATCCAATAGAAACATAGATAATACAATGACATTATATCATTTAATACATCCTAGCAGACATCTGCTGGATTTTACATAGTATATGTATTTGACAAATCAGTGGAAGAATATTAAATACACATTTAAAACATGTCTGATGCATGCTAATAGATATATTGAGTATCTGGCTGGATGCACTCGGCAAAATATCATATATCAGATTCACTAGACGCAGGAATTGATTAGCCTGATATCCCAACTAATATAATCTGCTGTTGTAGTTGGATCAGGTGGACATATTTTGAATATTGATTCATTGAAGGTATTGGTCCACCTAACAGCACAGCCAATGCCAACATTGTCTAGCCTGTGAGCAGATTAGGTGGACACTGATGGAATATTCACTGGGTGCAGATATTGGTCAGGCTAACATCCCAACAAATATTGCCTGGGTGACTATTGGTCTACCTGATAGCCAAACCAATATTCTGTATCAGTCCAACCAGATTAGGCAGACACATACTGAATATTGGTTTTATGTAGGCAGATATGGTGGATACATGCCAAATATTCAGTCAGTGTAGGTATTGGTCTACTTGATGGATCAATCAATATTCCATCTCTGTCTGATCTGATCAGATGGACACATGTGACTCAATCAGTGTATGTATTTATCAGCCTGACAGATCAACTAATCTTTCATGTTGGTCTGTCTGAGCAGACAGACACATACTGGGTATTCAGTTAGCATCAGTAGTGGTCTGCCTGACAGCCAAACCACTATAATTTGTCTGTCCAATCAGATTAGACAGACACATACTAAATATCCACTCCAATTACATATTTGTCCACCTGCACCATCAAAGAGGGCCCAAAACACAATCCAATATTGTCTGAACTTGCTATTGGACTATTCTTTGGACAGTGAATATAGATTTGCATATGCATTAAATACATGGATGGGATTTATTCCTACTGCATTTACACTTTATCTGATATGTTTCTATCTTGCGTTAGGAGGATGAAATTCACTAAATGAGATTTATGGGAATAATTGTAAATTACCCATATTAACTTTGGAATGTCCAGTGAATTGATTGGTTTGCCAATGTGGTCTGACTTTATCTGTCTGCATTGATCACACATATCATAGACAAGAAGAAGGTTGCTACTATCAAAGCATCACACAAGAAGTCCATGTCTCTTTGTCTGAATGCTGTACAATCTAGACAGGCTGACATGTAACTCACAGCATTGCATAATCACCAGTTCTTGTATCGGAGTCTGCCTTGTACTCTACTTCCTCATGCACTTTATGTGTCATGGGAACTATATACTCATGCCATGTTTTCTTTACATCTCACACTTCCCAACACAATCCCCTATGCAATTGACATGTAGGATGGACCATTGAGTGGCTGTTCTTGGATGATGCACTCATTCAATGTCAATCGGCCTGCAACCTTGTCCATCTCTTCACACAGGGGAGCATACATTTCTAACCTCTGGGGCATCATTCAATCTTTTCTAGCATGTACTTGGTTCTTTATTATTGGTATGGGTCAGACTATGCATAAACAAAGGTAATATCTTCAAATATATAGAGATGTGTGTGATAGTGAGAGAGCAATATATGAAGTTACTGAAAATATGGTTTTGATGATGATCTCTCTACTCAAATGCATTCGCAAAGTCTGAGAATGACCATGCAACAACACCCAGCTCCTGTCCAATGCACCAGCACACATATGCAACATTGTTCTTCAAAGCCATTGTCACCTTTGCAACATGTGTGGACTGGCATGTTGGTTTTGGGATGACAACTCCATTGAATCAAACACTTGAAGAGTTTGCAGATGTCCTTGCACGCTTTCTGACAGAATGGGTGGATGCACTGGCATTGTTGTCAAGCTCAAGCTGGTCAGGCAACCAGAGGGGACTGGTGTCGATGGAAATGTGTGCCTTGTGCTTCTGGGGTGCCAACACAGAAGGGGTGCCTGGCTCCTCCTTCACCACCACCTCTTGACCATGAGAGCGACCTAAAATATATGTCATGTCAGAGATTTCACATAATGAGATTAGCTTACCATTGCTACAGCTCTTCTTCTGCCTAGTGCAGAGGTCACAAGCAAGTCCCTGAGGTCTGATGCATTTTTCTCTGCTCTTCTGGCAAAGCTGGCAAGCCTGTCAAGCACATATTGTGAGCAATACCTCAAGGGAATGAACAGAATTATGTTATACTGCGAGATTGGAAGGGCCCTTGAGTCACAGAGGACCAAGGGGACTGCAGAGGAGTGATTAAGACTAAGGTAAAAGTGCGCTCCTCTGCAGTAAATATCAACCTGACTAAGCTAATCTAACTAACCAAATAAGGAAACAGCCTCTGGAGCGTTGTTCTGACACTCCAAAGAGCAATATACAACGCATTAGGTGAATCTAGCATGTAAACTAAATCTACCACAAAGGAAGTGAATGCAACAAATTACTTACAGTCTTATGTGTGACTTGAGGAAGCTTTTGCCACATTTCCAGCTGGTCGAGCTGCTGCTTTGTGAGCTTCTTGGTGTCCTGATGTGGTTGTGTGCTGTGAGCAGAGAATAGAAGAAAAATAGTTGGATACAGTATAATACCTCACAATGCATGATACTATTATGCATATGACCTCACAATAAATAGGTTGGTAGAGGAACCAGGTTGGTCCGCAGTAAAGTATGCATAAAATGTACCTTGGAATAATTCATAGCCAATTTTGGGGATATGTATAATCACATTGCCTTTTAAGGGGTATTTTGGAGCATAGGTGCACTGAATTGAAGCCAAACTTGCTGAGTGATGTGGAGGAGGATGACAAAGACCAAGGACCTTTCAGCATGGGAGGTCATGCAGAAGGTATGCTTAACATGCTCAGATGCTGAGGGTGTGTTGGTTGTGGAGCTGGCAGCTGCAGCAACAGCTTCAGAAACTTCAAGGACATGTCACACATGTGTCAAATCAACTTTAATTCCCACAAGCAAGTTACTCTTGATTCATTCTGGTCCAGGTCATTGAAGGATGCTATGGAGGTAGTCTAATATACTGTCTTTACCTTCCAATAACATGAGCAAGCTTTTTTTTTGACGGGCAGTGTGACATTTAGTAAGCGGTCACAAAATGTGACAAATATCCCTACACATATGACCTCACTATGCATAGCCAAGGCTGGGGACCAGTGTTATCTATTGTGAGGTAGTGTACTGTACATACCTCCTGCTGGTCAGCAAGGGACTCACTGCTGTCATTCTCATTCTCCTTGTTGTCATCGTCATTTTCTTCATCTGTGTCCCTGCCTTCTGCCCACCCCTCAATCTCCTCCAGTGCCTTCTTCTGCAGGGTAATCTCACACACTGTGGCTGCAATCTTGGCCTGACTTTCTTCTACCTTGTGCTTCTTCTTGTTCTGGTCTTGCTCCTCTTGCTCTTGCCTGGTGTGCTCCTCCTTCTCATGCTTCTGCTTAGTGATGGCATCCATGGCCTTTTGTGTCAAGAGCTGGCCATGCATGTTGGCCACAACCTGTGAGCACAGGTCCCTGAGTGTGGTGCAGATCCTGGAGTACTCAGGATGGTCACTCTTCATGCAACCAAGTTTGGCCTGTACATGAAGTTGAAGTGTCAGCTTGGGGGATTGTATAATGAAATGAACTCACCAAAATAAGGTCCATCCAGTCACACCACCCAGTGACTTTGGTCTCATCCAATCTGTCATTGGACACCTTTCTGGGTTGGGCCTGGTAAAGGCCGAAGACCACGAGGCAGATATTGAGATTCTCTGCCTTGAGGTAATCACTGAAGGCATTTGGTGCCTGTTGGGGGTTGGGGAAGGACATTATAGGACATTGAAAAGACAAAAAAAATGGACCAAATGTGGATTGGCAGCCTTTCACATTGTGTCTTAGTTTGGATTCCCATGTTGTGGCTGATCTGTCCATTGCAAGTCCTACAGCTGACACGTCCAATTCTGGCATCGTATTTATTACTAATAGATTATTAATATGGCCATTCCAATGGCCACTACCTGTAATCTAAACAACTCAAGCATATAAATGTGTTTTAAATTCTTAAATCATATACATGAATGTGGTTAGATAAAGATAGGTGCTTCTCAGAGATATTTATCCTCAATCTAGGCTGTATATGGTACACAAATAAATATGCAAATGGAGCTATGGTGTTCTGATGGTGGTGCAAGTCAGAATTAAATCCAACTACACTTCCTTGCTCAGCTTGTGGCTCCTGCATTCGGAATGCCCCTGCACTTTTCCCTTTGCCTACACAAATCAATTAGTGTTTGTAGCACAGATTACAACATATAATTGACCTACAGGTCTGGGTGAGCTATGATTGCATCAAAAATATGTTCCACACATTTTATATTTGCTTTCCAATCATGTCTGGTGCCTGAATACTTAGCCTGCCAATGGAGACAAAGCAGAAGTTCGACAATGCCTGTCTTGCCAGGGTGGCACCACACTTGGGTGATGACTGTACCCCCAACCTTGAATACCAGTCATGGCAATTTGCTGAGGAAGTTTGTGAGTACCTGTCCAAATGTATCCAATGGGGGGCTAGCAGGGGTCTTGTTTATCTTTGCAATTATTCACTCCTTCCACTTGTCAGGAATAGAGGAGAAGGATATCTCATCCATGGTGAGATCAGTTCAACCAAACTTGGATGCACAGGTTTTGGTGTGAAGCCACAGAGCAGCAAGGGCTTGCCACTCTGATCCCAAGGTGGCCCAATCTGCACTGGCAAGCCCAACCTCCTCATGAAGAGGCAGCAAGGCTGTTAGGACACCAGAAAGTCCCTGATGACTTTGAGCATATGTTAAATGATGTTGGTCTTCATGAAGATGTGAACTGGGACATACTGTTTGTTTCCAATGGTGTCTGAAGGATGCTTGGAGACATACACTTCTGCATAGCCTGAAATAAGGTCCTTCACATTCTGACCTATTCTGTGATATTCCAAAAATGGATAGGGGCTATTGAGAATGTGTGCGGGGACATGGGGATACTGATCTGGGAACTGTGCAACCCAGAGGCCTCTAAGGGCCAGTCCGATGGCTAGGATGGCTAACTCCACTTGTTCATATGATGCAAGTAGGTCTCCATCTGCTGTGATTGGGTCTGTTAAGATCCACTGCATGAAGGCCAAAAGTGAAAAAGATGAAGTAGTGTCATAAAATGCATCAGACAGATAGTTATCCATAGAGTCCCAGCATGCCCATTCTGGTGGCAATCTCTCCAAGAGCTTGCCATCCTTGATAAGGCATCAGTAGCAGAAGACTTAAAGAATTTAATGCCCACCTCTGCAGCACAAAGAAGGAGGATTATTGCTGTTTGCAGAAAAGCTGGCGGTGGCACAAATATTGATAATTTTGACACATATTTTTGTGCAGGCTGTAACTCACAAACTACTGGATGAAACCACTAACATATATAGAGTTTTCTGATCCTCTGATTTGGGGCTAGACAGCCCCATTGTCCATTTTGGGATTGGTTGAGAAATAAATGAATTAAAGCCAGATTGGCTTGAAGACACATTGGTAGGCTGTAGCACCACAACACAAACATAATTCTAAGTTCTAAAAGCTGTTACAGACTTGGGTACATGCTATGCAGTGAGCCCCAGCAAAATAGAAGTGGTCTAACCACAGAAATTGGGTCATTATGAATAAGGAAATAGACAGGTTTTGAACCTGCATGAGTCATGAGTATGGGTAGATACTGACATGCATATGGGTACTGGAACACATTCGGATTCCAATTCGCTTTCAAACAAGCCTAAGAACAGTCAAAACAGTTGAGAAATGGTGGAGATATGGTCAAATTGATTATATTCACTGTTTTCATCATATCTCAGTCAAAGCTCAACCAATTTAGCTGTTCTTGGGCTTGTTTGAAAGCGAATGGGAATCTGAATGTGTTCCAGTACCCACATGCATGTCAGTATCTACCCATACTCATGATTCATGCAGGTTTAAAACCTGTCTATTTCCTTATTCATAATGGCCCAATTCCTGTGGTTAGACCACTTCTATTTTGCTGGGGCTCACTGCATAGCATGTACCCAAGTCTGTAACAGCTTTTAGAACTTAGAATTATGTTTGTGTTGTGGTGCTACAGCCTGCCAATGTGTTTTCAGGCCAATTTGGCTTTAATTCATTTATTTCTCAACCAATCTCAAAATGGACAATGGGGCTGTCTAGCCCCAAATCAGAGGATCAAAAAACTCTATATATGTTAGTGGTTTCATCCAGTAGTTTGTGAGTTACAGCCTGCACAAAAATATGTGTCAAAATTATCAATATTTGTGCCACTGCCAGCTTTTCTGCAAACAGCAATAACTTCTGATAGTTGACATCCTCAGATAGTGACATGAGAAATTTGCAGTGGGATTCCTTGTTGAGGGCATTGTGGCAAGGTGTTGTTGGAAGCCCAAGATGACTATTTGGCCCAGTGAGAGAGGCTGCCAGGGAAGCATGGTTTGTATTTGTGGCAGAGTTGCCAGCAGGGTTTCCAGAATGCAAGTCACTGTCACCTTTATTGATGTGTTCCACACCATCCAAACTGTTGGGCTCAACATACTGTGCCTTCCCCTTTCCCTTACCTCATTTTGTCAAAACTTTTAGCCACATGTGCCCTAGAGAGGTTCTCTAAGCTGCCTGTAAGGACCAATGGATGCTTGCCCTTCATCTACAGGTTGAGCCAGTGCTTGAGCCAGGCATTGACAGCATTGGACTTCATATGTGAGGGCTCTTCAAGGTGGTAGTCTGAATAAAGGCATGACATCTTAGAAAGGTGTTCAGATGGGTTCTCAGTGATGTCAGTCCATGGAATGCATCTGTTCAACTTATAGAATTCTGTGATATTATGTTTAGCAAGTATGATATAGATTATGACTTGTACACACTTCTTGTAGCACCCATGAACTGCCTCAGGATAGCTTTCCAACAATTCAGTTGGAGTTCAATAATGTTTGTAGGCAGTAAAGGATATCCGTCATCGTCCAGCTCCAGTTCCTCCTTGCTGTCTGCTTTCTCAGTGGCCTCTAATGGTAGGAGCATGTTAGTAGAAATGGAAGTATTACAGAAATACACACCAATGTTAAAGTCCCTCCACATGTTGAAAACAGTATCCACCCCCTTTCAATGCTCTTGCTGCAATTTGAAAAATTTGAGACCTTGAGTCTCATATCTACATAGTGATTAGCATCAGCATATTATAGAGTGAGATCAAATTCATACCATGCATATGTCTGCTTGCCATCTTCATTCACATATGTGGAAAAGGTGATAAAGATGGCACCAGTCTGCTTCTTCATAAACTTGAGAAAGTCCAAGACATCTGCCAGAATTGTTCTTGAGAGTCTACATGTGGAATCATTAATAGACTGTGTTCAAGTTCCTGGACCACATACCTCAATTGGATGTGATCTGGGAGTGGCTTTGTATTCCACTTGACTGTGAGGTCCTTGCATTGCTTCTGTTGCTTGGCAGTGAGGGCATTAAATATATTTGTCAGGGCAGGGTGATAGTTTCTGATGTCCTTCTCCCCATTGTTGGACAGCCTCTTTTGTTCATCAGAAATCTGTTCCAAAAACATGTAGCCACACACAGACTTCACAGTCCACATCCAACCAGAAGCTGGGTGGCCACATCTATCGGACTTGGACTTTTCTGGCCTGTCCCCTTTTGCATGTGCTGCTGCATAGTTCCCAAACCAGGTTTGGACACACTATATACACACATTCATCATTATAAAAGTGGAAAATAATGGCTACAAGTGCTACTTACCTTCTCCAGGTCATCCAGTACAGGCTTATGGGTCTGCTCAACAATGGTGGCAATTTCTTTTGAGACTTTGGTGATGAGCTTTGACCATGTTTTGTCCATACCACAGTCACTGCTTTCCAGGTAGGCATCACATGAGTCATGCAGTAGGTTCAAAAAGGACTTTTTGACCCAGCAGTAATTGTATGGAGCCATGATGTTTCAATGAAGGTAAGTACAAATCAACAAAGCTCTGAATTCTGACAAGTCAAATCATTACCCATGGATTTGAACCACCACTTCAGCCACATAATTCAGTGCATGGCCTGTGATATATGTATTCATAATCAGAAACTACTATTCTACAGGGTTTGCTTTCAGGAGGCATGATTGTACTGTGTGAAAGTAGAGAGAACCACTTGCAAGTAGATGGGGTGACCCACAGAACAGGTCTATTCTGTAAGTACATATATTTACCTGGAGCTCCTACTGAGCAGCTTCATGGTTTCAAGTGCATCTGAGTACCCCCTGTCTTAATCCAGTGCACTCTTGTCACTTGTCACACTCCATTCCACTACCCCTTTCTGCCTATTCTGCTCACACACATTCTGCTAGTGCAGGATTGCCTCTCCCCTAATATACTGTCAATGGTAAGATTTGTGAGTGAAATTATTAAACCAAATATAACAGGCTGTTAGGATGGGGGCAATCCAGTACTAGGTGGAATGCATGAGAGTGAAGGGAACTAGTAGAGGGAGTAAAGAAGCAGAGCACAATAGGAGCACACCAGATGCACTTGAAAGCATATGGATCTACTTTAAGTGGCAGTGCTCCATAGGTTGATAGGATATAGATGTAACCATCACTCTCATGTATTTAAATATGCCACCCAGATATTGGAATGATTGTGATTCAGGCCTCATCTATCCCATGATCACACCAATATTGGATGTCAGAACCATATCATTGGTTTGTCCATGTAGCATGCATGTTAAAACCATCACATCACTTTGTGCATGCAATATGCATGTAATTCCTCATGTCCAACACACATAACCAGCTCATACATGTATCACTTCATTAGCACAAATAAATTGTGGTGTGAAAAATGATAGAGATACTTGTGGCTGCCTCATGGCAGGTAAATGTGTCATGAACTTTGTGCCTCATGTATGAAGCATGTCATTGATCTAAACATGAATTGCACAGAATTGAGGTCCTGTCTGCCCAATGGATAGATAGATTCCTTGGCACAGTATTAAATACTTTGAA
Source organism: Lactarius sp. MG50 (assembly GCA_003314065.1). Classification (NCBI taxonomy): domain Eukaryota; kingdom Fungi; phylum Basidiomycota; class Agaricomycetes; order Russulales; family Russulaceae; genus Lactarius; species Lactarius sp. MG50. Next base: position 24,477 of record QLOZ01000424.1, read on the forward strand.
TTGAGTGTTATATCAATATCCTCCATCTATCCTTTTCCTCCCATAGATTGACACAGTCCCTTAATAACAGCATCCTACAATGCCAAAGCTAAGAAATTTTAAACCAAAGCCCAAGTTATTCAAACTCACAACTATACAAACCTAACAAGGAAAGCAGGTTGTACATGTTCCAGTCAAAGATTATCAACCCATATCATTGCCCTTACACAGTGCATTACCTTCAAAGAAGCAACTATGGTCACCTGGAGGACTGGAGAATGATGCTCATTCTGCAACTGACCAAATGCCCAAATGTTTGTGAACCATTGGAAAGGTGCATATGAGCTGAAATATGAATTGATGCTAATTAGACAAATGTTAACAGACCCAAAACAAGTTCCTGGAAGAGTATCTAAGTCAGTGACATAGCATACTCATTGAGCTTCTCCAACATGAATCATTGTTCTCAAAGTCCTCATGCTCAAGTTGCCAAAAATCATCTGCCAGAAATTGGTGTCAGGATTGTTTTGGCCCAAACCTGTGGTGTGATGCATGTTGCATCTCCGCTCACACAAATCTTCCATTCCATCGTATTCAGATGTGGAATGGATGCTTCTTTGAGAAGTCTGATCTTCTTACCAAACACCTCACACTTGACCTTTGTCATTATCCTAACAATTGTCCTTCCATTCCAGTCAATGATGAGACTCAGATGATGTTTGATCTTGACATTTCCATTTCTGATGATGGTGATGACTTTACTGATGCCAATCAGCCTTTGGAACCCTCTACATCAACATCCACTTCCAGATCTTGATCCAATCTGGTGATTGTCTCATCTACTGGGATCTGTCACTGCTCAATTCAATGGTGTCATTGCGCCAAGTCCCTGGCACAATACACTCAGCTTCTCCTTTGTGCCAATCTCTTTCCAGCAAGTTTCAAAAACCCCAAAACAGCATTTACCTTTGAGGTCCTAGATCATTTTCATGTTGATGCACTAGAGTGCAAAACAGCAGCTATGAACTTCATGAGCAAGATCTGGTGAATAACTGATGAGGCATTTCCATCCCATGTTCCTGTATGCTGTCTAAACAGTTGGATGACATTTCCACTCTTACAATGCAATGCAGGACTGCTATCGAGAGCTCCTGTTACGGTTTCTTTCCCTAGCTTTCACTTGATGCATATTCGGGCTCTGACCCGTGACCTGTACTGTCACATGATGAGATATCATGTGACGCGA
>QLOZ01000425.1:0-10477 GCA_003314065.1 Lactarius sp. MG50
GTTGCTTTCTTGCTGGTGCACCAGGAAAAAGGTTGGCAGTAACCTGTGTTCTAGCTGATGTTGAGAAGCTTCGACTTGTGTTAAGGCTCAGCCGGGCCTTGAGTCTGGATGAGACTTCGAGTTTCAAGTGACGCTGACTAAGCTCGTACTGGATTGAAGTCCAAGTCGACTTGGTTACGCTTGCACGAAGTTCAAAGGAGATGAGATGAGACTTAGATAAGATCAAAAGATCCCAAGTCACACTGAAGAGGAGACAAAGACGAATAGCTGTATTGGAGATGAAGTCAAGTCGAAGCTTGGGCTTTGACTACCAAGCTTGACTGCTATTTAACTAGTCCATTCTCGTAAGCAAAGAGACGTCATAGGACCCACCTTCGTCAGCAAGACGAAGTGGGTCAGTGGTTGGTAATGGTAGTGGTACAGTAATCGTCGCGCAGTCCTTATGCCATGGGGAAAGCGGGGGAAGAGTGGAGTCCGGTGTGACCCATCGTCACGTCACATCACGCCCCCACCCGTTCTGGCAGTGCCTCCGGGTAGGAAGGGGCGCGCCTTGTGACGCACGCGATGGGGGATGGAGCGTAGGTAAAAAGTCACTGAAAATTTAACTCCCCTGGCCCAACGGCCGATGTGTGACACAGAATGTGCGCACCGGGACCGAGTTGTGGCGGAGGCGCATGTCGGGGGTCGCCGGCATCGCTAGGGTCTGGGCGTGTGCGGGGCGTTGCTGAGGTAAGAATGGTACGACATTTGAGTGTCCCTATTAATAATACACTTCTGACTAAGGGCCCTAACTTGGAAGTCGCACCAGAAATCCCACATATATGGGCCTTATTAACACAGCTGCTGTGAGCTTGTTTGGTGCAATGGTCAACGGTGAAGCTATCTTTTTAATCACGTGAGTGGGTCGAGAGTTCGAGTCCCGGGCTGATAATTTTATTGTCTGATGTAAGCAATGATTGTTCCCGGCAACTGCCTGTTGACTAGTAATTTTCTTAGGGAATGGAGAAAAAAAATAGTTTATTTTTGGAAGTTAAAGCTATTGGGGAAAACTAACTATTTTTATCTTAAGTAAGTGTAGTGTTTGTGCTTTAGTAAGCGAAGTTTTTAAAAAAGAACTCTATATGGACATTGATGACTAAAAATACTTAGTTTTCGAAATTGAAACAAGAGCGAACGCGTTCGTCACGGAGAGCGTCTAAATTAGTGCAATTACCATCTTTGGGACGTGACGGAGTGCGGAAGGGCACCAACTCTGACTGTGAGTTGGCCAGTTTCCACACCGTGTCACGTCCTCAAAACGGTTTAGCGCAAATTAAGCGAAAATTTAGACGCTCGTTCGTCATGAACGCGTTCATCACCATTTCAATCTCAGAACTGTCTTTTTTTAGTCATCAATGTCCACATAGAGTTCTTTTTTAAAAACTTCGCTTACTTAAGATATAATAGTTAGTTTTCCCCAATATCACTTGTTGGAATATAACACCAAACAAATCGAAGATTATCTAATACAACAAAAAAGAGCGATGGAACCCCGTACGAGGTATGCAGGCGCGTTCCTGGCAGGCACGGCTGGGTTCGCGTGCACCGGGGCTTCGGTAGCGCTAACCCTTATGTAGTTACGCAGCGATGTAAATACGTATGCTACCTAATACGGTAGCAACAACTTCAGTTATCGGTCAGAAAACTAATATTATAAGTCATAAGTACCTAATACGGTAGCGACAACCTTTGAGGTGGCGCGTCAGCCAAAACAGGTAGCGTATGACGTAAGTAAATACTCACTTCAGTTATCGGTCAGAAAACTGAAGTGACAGGGCGCGAAAAGAGTCCTTAAATACATAACAATGAGTGTAGTATCGGCCGAAAAGCTTCGGACTTGTATCAGAGAGTAAATGAGTGTTATATGAACTAATATGAAGCAATAAAGCGTAGAGAACGAATGGAGAACGTGAAAGTTTTCAGTGTCTTTGATCATAACATACGGACTTATCTAATCTAAGATATCGGAGCGGTAGTGCCATGCGGATAACCGCGCTGTCCCGGTCCCCAATGCCGGGCCGGTCCAACATCCCCCCGTGATTAAGGCACTGATACGAGCCCTAATCCTGAGACGAAGTCCCTAAGGCGCGCGTGCGGCTGCGGCTTGGTGAAACCATCTGCGAGCATCTCCGCGGTGGGCGTGCGAATGAGATCGATGCACCCGTTCTCGACGTACTCGCGAACGGCGTGGTGCTTGACCGGGATGTGCTTAGAGCGTCTCCCAGTGACCGGATTCGATGCTAAGTCGACCGCGCCTTTGTTATCGCCATGTAAGGGAATGGGGTCGCAGACGTCGTATCCGAGCTCGAAAAGGAAATTCCGATACCAGGAAGCCTGATTGGCTGCGTCCGCGAGGGCCATGTACTCGGCCTCGGTGGTGCTCTGGGCCACTGTCTTCTGTTTGCGCGACGCCCACGAGATCGCTCCATCGGCTAGTAGGTAAACAGTGCAGCCCTTGTCCTTGAACTGTATAGAGCCCTGTTTCCGCAATAAAACAGTGACAGAGAAAAAGCGTTGATCAGCGTCCGGCACGTGCAGGACGTCGTGCAGAGTGATTTCCGCCTCGGAAGTCCGGATGCGAACTGTTCCAATCCCGAGTTGATCTAATGCTACGCGTTCTGTCCCGGAGTTTGACGTCCGGTTCCCTCCGAGGCCAACCTTTCCAGGTGCCGGGGTGTATTGAATGAAGTCGGATCGCGTATGACTGATATGATGCGTGGCACCGGAGTCCACACACCAAGTCGATCGACCAATCGCATAGAGGGAAACGCATAGATTATCACTATCAGACTCGCTATCAGAGACTTGTTCTATCTTAGCGCTGCTCGGTAAGGAGACATGCGCGTTAATGGCTTTGCCGGACTTTGCCTCCTTCTCCTTCTTTTCCTTCTCCTCCACGTCCCGCTTCTTCTTGCGGCAATCTGCGGCCTTGTGGCCAGGGATCTTACAGTAACCGCACTTAGACTTTTTCTTATTACTGTTCTGCTGTTTGATGGGAGCGATTTTGTTAAGCGAAGTGGAGGGGGAGTTCCGGCGACCTTCCTCGTTTAGGATCCGTTCCTGGATGGTCTGGGGTGACAGAGCCGAGGTAGATCCGGAAGCGAGAATAGTCGACGCGACAGGGGAGTAGGATTCGGGTAACGCCTTGATCAAGATGAAACTGAATTGGAGATCGGTGATCTCCATGTTGTTATTGCGGAGGGTGGTGCGGGCTTCATTAAGTTTGTGGAGCTGAGGGAGCATGGGTTTGGACTCGTCTAGAGCCGTTCCCGTTAAGGAAACCCAGGAGTTGAAGGTGGACATTGATCCTGCGCCGCCGTAAACGCGCTGAAGCTCTTCCCACTTGAGCTTGCATGTGCCGAACTTAGAATCGTCCAACACGCAGTTCCAGACGTCCTTTTTGGTATAGACCTCGAGGACGCCCAGAAGCATTTCCTCTTCCGTGTTCCAAGCCGCCTTTAGCGTGGCATCGGCCGGCTCAGTTCCGGTAAAGTGCTCGTGGAGTCCGTTCATGCGAAAAACGGCTAGCATGCACGCCGACCAAGTGGGCCAGTTAGATCCGTCCAGGATCTCGACGGTGGTGGCAGGGGGAAATGTGATAGATGGAGCCATACTATATTTGTGCTACGGTAGTACTGTGAGTGGAGTGCGACGATTTGAAATCTGGGTTTGAGGAGCAGTCAGACCCAGTAACGAAGATCTGATGGACCCCTGGCGCAATAGCTGTGCCCCTGAATCCATAAGGATCCAGCCCCTCGGTCCTGGCGCGACTTTTTATGGTAATACGATACTAGTAATACTTTCTATAATTAGATAGCGCACCGCAGTTGTGACGAGCCCAAGCGCTCAGGGGAGTGACTACCCCCGCCTTGTTCTAGACCCAAAAACTCCGCCCCACTAAAGGGGTCGTAGCCAACCGTTCAGTGGGCAAATAGTCCCCGGGGCCTGCTACCCGGTTTCCTATCATGGCTGTAAGGCCGCATCTGGCTCATACTCCGCGTGCTTAGCCAGCGATCGCGTGTACGTTTCCCCAGGATAAGTAGATAAGATTATTACATAAGTGCGCGCGGGAGCCGAAGGAAGACTTGCACGTGCTTCTGCGTCGCCACGCTCTGTCGCACGGCTCGTGGGAAGCCCGGGTGAGGAGCCCAGCCTACGCCAATCCACCGGCTCCAAGGGGCCGGGGAAGCGGGGTCAGCAAAAGATAAGATTAAACGAAGCTCGCCTTTTGGGAGGGTGATTTTGCGTGAATGGTAAAGGGAGCTTGTGCGCGATAGATCTTCTTCTTGGAACTCACAGGCGGGCAGGGCCCATAACCTGTAGTTACGCAGCGATGTAAATACGTATGCTACCTAATACGGTAGCGACAACTTCAGTTATCGGTCAGAAAACTAATATTATAAGTCATAAGTACCTAATACGGTAGCGACAACCTTTGAGGTGGCATGTCAGCCAAAACAGGTAGCGTATGACGTAAGTAAATACTCACTTCAGTTATCAGTCAGAAAACTGAAGTGACAGGGCGCGAAAAGAGTCCTTAAATACATAACAATGAGTGTAGTATCGGCCGAAAAGCTTCGGACTTGTATCAGAGAGTAAATGAGTGTTCTATGAACTAATATGAAGCAATAAAGCGTAGAGAACGAATGGAGAACGTGAAAGTTTTCAGTGTCTTTGATCATAACATACGGACTTATCTAATCTAAGATATCGGAGCGGTAGTGCCATGCGGATAACCGCGCTGTCCCGGTCCCCAATGCCGGGCCGGTCCAACACCTTACCCTGCCCCGGAGGTGGGGGTGGGGTGGGTTCGCTGCGCACCGGAGCAGCATGCACCTCGGGGGAGATAGGGCGGAAGAGGAGGGAGGAATAGGCTGCATTTTTGCGAGCGGAAGCGGCGCGTCCGGGGGGGGGGTGTGGTGCGCGAGGTGCGCGAGATTGTGGGAGCGCGTGTCGGGGGTTGCCGGCGTCGCCGGGCATGTGCGGGTGGGAAGTGGCTGCACGGCCCGATTAATAATACACTTCTGACTAATTAGGGCCCTAACTTAGAAGTCACATCAACATTTCCACTCATATAGGCATTAAGGCATTAGATCTTATAAGCACGTTTGGTGCAACAGTGAAACTGTCTAAGTAATTACGTGTCACGTGAATAGGTCAAGAGTTCGAATCCTGGTCTGATCATTTTATTGTTTGAGTATGTAAGCAACGAATGCAACTGTCTGTTGATTAGTAATTATTAACTCGGGACGGAAAAAGAAACTTGTATATTTTTGGTGTTATATTCCAACAAGTGATATTGGGGAAAACTAACTATTATATCTTAAGTAAGCGAAGTTTTTAAAAAAGAACTCTATGTGGACATTGATGACTAAAAAAAGACAGTTCTGAGATTGAAATGGTGATGAACGCGTTCGTGACGAACGAGCGTCTAAATTTTCGCTTAATTTGCGCTAAACCGTTTTGAGGACGTGACACGGTGCGGAAACTGGCCAACTCTGACTGTGCAGTGACCGTGACTCGGACTCGGGCCGGGAGGTACATGATGCTTCGTGACTTTCTGTAGCCATTACTATTCAATGACATCGTACGAGACATCGGCAATGTTTGTAATGGTCTGTTCGTCAATGTAAGCATACACTGTATCTTGGGTCAACATGTTGCATTCTTGAAGGTGTGGTTGTTCAATCCAATACTGCACTTGTCGGAAGCTGACAGTTTCTCTGGGCAGACACCAAATTTTGCAATGGATACGACTGATGTCGATTTGAATGCAGACGGAGCAGAAGAAAGGTATACAACCCACGTCTTTGACCGTTCCCAATGGCCATTCACCATACCCCCTGGCTCGCCAATCCAGGTCCCTTCCGATATATCCATGTGGCCTCCCGCTACACTCTTCGATGCCATCTATGCTAGTGCAGTGATTAGGGCTGTGCGCAGCCCGGCTTCAGGCCGTGAGCCAGGCCGAGCCAGCCCCAAATAGGCCGCGCCGGGCCAGGTCGATATGATGGCTTTTTGGCGGCTATGGCACGGCCCCAGTTCCGTAGAGCCGAGGCCAGGCCAGGTCGCGCGAGCTACGTCAAGGTTTATCTTAGCCAGGAGCTATCGGCAAGGTGCTGACGTAGGAACTCGACCGGTCGGACTAGTCGAAAGGTTGGACCAGTCGAGAGGGCGACTCCAGACTCCGTTCAGCGTTGGGCTTGAAACAGGAGTCGAGCAACTTAGTGTTTAGAACGAAGTTATACGATCGAAGTGGTGTGGGCGAAGCTCATACTAGCAATGTCACAAGGGTGAAGTTTTAAAAACGATGTCCTGGAACGAAGTCACGGAACTAAATTGAACAAGTCAGGATCGGAACGGGCGAAATTAGAGTGCGTTTGGCACCAATCTCATGCGCGAAAACTTCCGCATGCGATCACTATTTCGCAACTGCGAAATAGTGATCGTGTTTTCTGAAATAGAGATTTGGCTGTATCCTCCGTACACCCCCTGTGTCGCATTTTTGTATATATTCCACTTTTCTGACTTGGAGCTGTCACGCTTCATGACACCTGAGGACCTCTCCATCTATAGGGCTCCTTATCGTGTGTATACAGCAATGCTCATATTAATTTACGCATATGGGGCATCTTCAATACGGGGTATTATGGACGAGACCCATATGCGCTATGGGATGTGTACAGCTGTGTTGCCTATTTTACAAGTATATACAGGTAATAAAGGTAATAACATCTAGGAAAGCAAGGTCATGTTATAGTGCATTTCCCGCTGGCGAACCCTCTGCCTACATCTGTGCCCCACTCCGACCTGGAGCCCAATGTGGCGTGTTTCCCACCAACACCGACACTTTATGTGCCGCGTCGCAAGTGCCACACGATCGACGTTACAGCAGCCACGGCCTATGCCTCACGGGGCCCGGAGCGCTTGCCATCGCTGCCTCCAGTTCATCATCCTCCCCCGGCTCCCCGTCCTCCTTGCGCAGACTCTAGTACAAGCCAAGAGCATGCACGGGGCTATTTGGCGTGTCCTCGGACGCATCGAAGACGGTATGTGCAAGCTGCGCTGCGCACGCCCAAAGCTGGGCCCTGGTGAGGATGCGGAGTTGAAGCAGTAAGGGTGAGCGGGCGGGCGGCCCGCCCACCGGAGGATAGTGTCACAGCCTGAGTAACGCATGCGGTTGCGATTTCAAAAATAAAAACAGGTCCAGACCTGTTTTTTTTTTTGGCAGGGCAATCTCAATCTCAAATCACAATCGCAACCGAGAAAGGGTGCTCTCGAACGGTCACTTTGCTGCGCGCGGAATTTTGCGGTTGTGTTTTTTTTTTTGGCTGATGCCGCGTGCGGCAAACTTGTTCCCGAACGCACTCTAAGGTATGTAGGATTTCCAACGTCTCTGTTCAGTTTTGGTAATGACCCAATGTGGCAGGAGGAACATTCCAAATGACGCCGCCAGTTATCAGGTACATAAGGGTACAACCTATCTATCTCCAACAGCTCCATCCATCGATGATCGAGTACTATGCTGGACACCTTGGTCATTGTTTCACAGCTGTTTGCAATGAAATAGACCAGAATTGATCCCACTCGCCTCAGGAACGCTGTTTACATATGGCGCTGGTACAAACAACCTATACCAAATATGGTACACATGGGATTCACGATTTTGTGGCTGGCAACTGGCGACACATCCCCTCGCTCAACCGAAGAACGGTCATTCTAGCTACAACACTGCCGCAGTGCTGCTCTACGAGGACCAAGCATACCACAGCCACACCAAGCACATTGGCTCACAGGACTCGGACAACACTGCTGATATATTCACCAAAGCCTTACCTGGCCCGACGTTCCAACGTCTGCGAAGATATTTGGGACTTCATGCCCAGGGGGAGCACTACTTACCTGCTGAACCTACAGTTCGCAGTGAGGGGGTCTCAGGACTTATCAGGGCGAGACCGAATGATCAACAAGCATAGAATGCATAGTATACTGAATAGATATTAAGCCATGGAATACTGTACATATTATACTACTAGATGAATCGAATAACTGTGATAGCAATGTAAGCAACGTGTGACATGATCGCACCCAAGTGTACTGGTCAAAGGCAGAAATGCAGTAGCAACAGCAGAAACTACAGAAATATAAGAGGTAAGGCATAGTAAGAAAGACGCTTAGACGGCAAAGAATGCAACAGGGCAATGTCTCAAATGGATAGGGCGCCTGTTCAAAATGGCTGCCCTAGCTTGAGCATCGATGGGATCTTGTCCCCACCATACAGCCATGATGTGCGCACATCTCGCAACTGCGTCCATGATCAACAAGACTCGAGCGCAACAGGCGCTGTCTCCCCAAGCTCCATCTCGATCGAGTTCATCGAAGCAGTAGCTCAGGACATCCGAGCGCAGACAATCTTTCCAACAAATCCGACTCCTTCCAGTAGGACAGGTACATCTTCAGGCCTGTATGCGTGATTTGCACTGGTCCTGGGTGCTTCATGAAGGAACCCAAGCTCCCTGCCGTCAAAGTTGCGTACTGGATGGGACAAACCAACTGAGATCCTCATTAGGGCACCTGAGAACAGACAACATGGAATGTGCTTGTATGGCTGTAGTATGCGTGGTCCCCACAGAGCAGCACTGCGGTGGTGTTGTAGCCAGACAGAATGACCGTTGAGCAAGGGATGTGTCGCCAGTTGCCAGCCACACAGAATCCCATAGATCCCGTGGATCCCGCATTTACCATATTTGGTATAGCTTGTTTGTACCAGCGCCACAAGTAAACAGCGTTCCTGAGGCGAGTGGGATCAATTCTGGTCTATTGCATTGCAAACAGCTGCAAAACTCCTCGTGGACCGAGGGGCGAGGGGTGAGGCAGTCTAGAGTGGCCGGCTCAGTTCCAAGCCGAGACGGGGATCAGAAAACCGCAATCAAATATGTCACGTGACTGAGTTGCGCCTATCTTATCTCCGAGATTCGACATCTTTACCCTTTGAATCTCCTATCTGTCATGTCACGCAATGGGCGCGCATCGCGCATTCATCAAGCACTGCTCATGCATTCAGCACCGGCTGTTCTGGCTTGTCTCCGTGGGCCGAGCCCGAGTCCGAGCCTGAGTCCGAGTCACTTATTCCACTGCCGTCCGGCACGAGGTTCCTATAACACGGGCATCGGTTCTTGGTCGATACATATTTTCGAGTGACAGGCACGCACAACTTACGACCTGGCTCTTCCGCCTCGGTAAGTCGCTGCTTGCCCAGTGCCTAGGTATTCGATTGGTTGGTGTGTGGATCCTCATTGTTATTGCCAATATCATCGCCGTTATCCTTGCGCGCAAAATCGATGCCTATGGGTTACCGGTAGCTTCAACGCACTACCACTTGGCGATTCGGAAGGCGTCGGGGTAGCAATAGGCACGGTGGCAGGTATAGAGAGTCGGGAAAACCCGCAGCGCTCATGTGACGACGTATGGGAATGATGCATCACGAGCCCAGGTGAGCGGGGAATATGAGGTATAGACGGCGGTCAGGTGAGCGATGGACTGTTAGGAGTGGCGGGTGAGCCAGCTTGCATGCAGCTGAAGAGAGTGGGGATTCGTTTCGGAATCACGGGGAAGATAGGCAGTACAGTACAGTGGTTAGGATGGCCATACCCATGGCAACAGAAGGATCTGCTCTTGGTATACGGCAAAACGACAAAAGGAGCAAGCTCCACACATAATGGCGAGCACAGCTTGGTTTGATGCACTGCCAGTGGATGTAAATCTTAACGCCCCACAGCGCCACAGTGCATCAGATTCTTTGATCTGTGAATGATTAACATCAAATCAGTACTAGCGGGCCTGCTCACCGACAGATAGCGCGGTCTCCATTATCCCTAATGGACAAGTCATCTCTTCACATTCGAATGACTGCCATTTAACCACACGCGGAATTACATGGAGATCTCAACGCCTCACGACTGCGCTGCTGTGATGCAAAGTACAACACTTCATTTGATAACCACTAGGGAAAGGTACGATTGAATTACGCACCTCAGGCTCAAGGAACGCCCTTTGTTCAGATGACGTTGTGCTATTCTCACAGCCGGGTTCAAGAAGCGCTCTCCGTGGCAGCGCAGGGGCGTGTGACCATTAAAATCAGAAGGAAAGGTGCGCGGACATTTCACCTTTGGGTGCGTAATAATAAGATTTACTGATGCTGCTTCCGGTGGCGTAGTTAACAAAATTTGACCCCACAACCACACCTGGGCGCATCTCCACAGGCGCCGTAGAGCAATCGCCCTGCCCTCCAAAAATGTGCGAACAAGATGAATTCTGGCCACTCATTCAAGGCGGGGATAGCTTCCCAGTGTGCGCCGAAGGAATAGGAGGATTCGATACTGGATTCGACGAACAATGACCTGCGCTTTGGATGTTCAAGTTGCCTATCTCGAAAGAA
>QLOZ01000428.1:0-16955 GCA_003314065.1 Lactarius sp. MG50
TACCCACACCATTCAGCCTGAATATCTGATAGAAACGTAGAAAATATAATGACATTATATCATTTAAGATGTCCCAGCGGATGTCTGCTGGATTTTACAAAGTATACATGTTTTATGTATCGGCCAAATAATATTGAATACACATTTGTGACATGTCCAATGCATACTAAGAGATATATTGGGTATCCAACTGAATGCAATTGGCAGATTGTCATATATAACATTCACTTGGTGTAGGAATCGTTCAGCCTGACAGCCCAACCAATAAACTCTGCTGTTGTAGTCAGATCAGGCAGACATATTGGCCAGGCTGACATACAAACCAATATTGTCTAAGCATCTGGTCGGATCAGGTGAACACTGATTGAGTATTCATTGAGTGTATATATTGGTCAGGCTAACATCCAAACCAATATTTCCTGGGCATCTGGTCAGATCAGGCAGACACTGATTGGATATTCACTAGGTGTATATTGGTCAGGCTAACATCCCAACTAATATTATCTGAGTGTCTGGTCAGATCAGGCAGATGCTGATTGAATATTCAGCAGGTGTAGGTATTGATCAGGCTGACTCCCAACCAATATTGTCTGAGCATGTGGTTGGATTAGGCGGATGCTGATTGAATATTCATTGGGTGTAGGTATTGGTCAGGCTGACATCACAACTAATATTGTCTGAGCATCTGGTCAGATCAGGCAGACACTGATTGAGTATTCATTAAGTGTATATATTGATCAGGCTAACATCCAAACCAATATTGCCTGAGCATCTGGTCGGATCAGGCAGACACTGATTGGATATTCACTAGGTGTAGATATTGGTCAGGCTAACATCCCAACTAATATTATCTGAGTGTCTGGTCAGATCAGGCGGATGCTGATTGGATATTCAACAGGTGTAGGTATTGATTAGGCTGACTCCCAACCAATACTGTCTGAGCATGTGGTCAGATTAGGTGGATGCTGACTGAATATTCATTGGGTGTAGGTATTGGTCAGGCTTACATCACAACTAATATTATCTGAGCATCTGGTCGGATCAGGTGTACACTGATTGAGTATTCATTGAGTGTATATATTGGTTAGGCTAACATCCAAACCAATATTGCCTGAGCATCTGGTCAGATCAGGCGGACACTGATTGGATATTCACTAGGTGTAGATATTGGTCAGGCTAACATCCCAACCAATATTGTCTGAGCATGTGGTTGGATTAGGCAGATGCCAATTGAATATTTATTGGGTGTAAATGTAGGTCAGGCTGACATCCCAACTAATATTGTCTGAGTGTCTGGTTGGGTTATGCAGATGCTGATTGAATATCCATTTAGCATAGATACTGGTCAGGCTAACATCCAAACCAATATTGCCTGAGCATCTGGTCAGATTAGGCAGACACTGATTGGATATTCACTAGGTGTAGGTATTGGTCAGGCTAACATCCCAACTAATATTATCTGAACATCTGGTTGGATCAGGTGGACACTGATTGAATATTCATTGTGTGTAGATATTGGTCAGGCTAACATCCCAACCAATATTACCTGAGCATCTGGTTGGATCAGGCGGACACTGATTGAGTGTTCATTGAGTGTAAATATCAGTCAGGCTAACATCCCAACTAATATTATCTAAGCATCTGGTCAGATCAGGCAGATGCTGATTGAATATTCAGCAGGTGTAGGTATTGGTCAGGCTTACTCCCAACCAATATTGTCTGAGCATGTGGTCGGATTAGGTGGACACTGATTGAATATTCACTGGGTGTAGATGTTGGTCAGGCTAACATCCCAATTAATATTACCTGAGCGTCTGGTCAGAATGATTGAATATTCATTGAGTGTAGATATCGGTCAGGCTAACATCCCAACCAATATTGCCTAAGCATCTGGTCTGATCAGGTGGACATTACTTAAATATTCATTGGGTGTAAATGTTGATCAGGCTGACATCCCAACCAATATTTCCTGAGTGTCTGGTTAGATCAGGTGGACATTGATTATATATTCACTGGGTGTATATGTTGGTCAGGCTGACATTCAAACCAATATTGCCTGGGTGTCTGGTTGGATTGGGCAGACACATACCAAATATTCAGTCAGTGTGAGTATTGGTCCACCTGACAGACCAATCAATATTCCATGTTTGTATGATTGGATCAGGCAGACACATACCAGATATCCGATATTGGTTCACCTAATAGCCTGACAGATATTCTATATCAGTTTGGTCAGATCAGGTGGACACATACTAGATATTCAATAAGTGTCGTGATTGGTCCACCTGACAGACAAACCAATATTCCATGTTTGTCTGGTCAGATCAGGTGGACACATACCAAACATTCAGTCAGTATAGATATTGGTCTACATGACTGACAAATCAATATTCCAAACCAGTTTTGTTGGATTTTGAAGACATATTCTAGATATTCACTCAGTGTCTATATTGGTCCACTTGACTGGAAAGGCAATGTCCTGTGCTGGTCTGGTTGGATCATGTGGACACATACTGGATGGATATTCAATGAATGTAGATATTGGTCTGCCTGACAGTCCAATCAATATTCCATGTAAGTCTGGTCTGGTCCAGTGGATACATCCCAGATAGTTACTCAGTGTAGGTATTGGTCTGCCCAACAGCACAAACATTATTTCACGTTGGTCTGGTCAGATCCTGCAGACACATACTGGATATTCAGTTAGTGTAGGTGTTGCTCCACCTGACAGAAAAACTACTATTCTGCATCAGTTGATTGAATCAGAAGAGAGAGAAAACTAAATAGGTACACTCCATAGATGCTTATTCCTAGACAGACCGCCTAAGGTAGCTGACACCCAATCCAATATTGTTTTAAGTTGCTGTTGGACTAGTCAGACAGTGAATATTTACATACATACCATTGGATATAGGCCATGAATCAACAAATGTCTCCTTTCAACAACTCTTTATGTATCCTATTTTCCCTTTTTGTTTTTAAATACAATAGATGAAATTGATTCTGACTATGTGCTACCCTGTATCCAATGTCTTTGTCTTGTGTGCAGGAGGATGGCATTCATTTAGTAATAATTGCAAATCATTGTTGACTTCGGACTTTCCAGTAATTGAACCAATCTGGTCACTAATGCCATCTGATTTCATTTTTCTGCATGTGTGCCTTTGCTTACATTTATCACACCGGTGCAGAAATTGGACCATCGGGTTTTTTTTTACCCTGGCAATGGATCGGATGCCAAGCTTAGTACTATTGACTGTATGGTATGTGCAGTAAAATAAAAAAAAATAGGTATGTTGATATACAGTATGTTAGTCTGTCAACTCTGACAGCTCCTTGTATGACCTCACAAGGGCAGCATGCTCCTGTGCCATGCATTTGTAAATTTGCTTCTTGCTGCTGCTAGTCTTCACAACATGTGTGGACCTGCACGTTGGTTTTGGGATGACAATGCCGTTGAACTTGGGATTTGAGGGCATGCTTGCAGACATCCTGGGGCACTTTCCAAGCAACTGGACAGAAGCATTGGCATCCTCATTGAGTTCATCCAGGGTCCAGAGTGTTGTATCTCCAGAAGGGTGTGCCTTGCGCTTCCTGGGTGTTAAGGCTCGAGGGGCCTTCTGGCACGACTTGTGCGACTAAGCCTAGAGGACTGGACAAAAGGTCACATGCGACGATGAGGAGCACAGGATCTGAGTGAGGTACTTCTAGTGACCTCGACGACATGGGAGGCAAAGCTAAGTCCTTCGGAGTATTGCGAAGTCACAAGAGGCATGTGACTCAAGGCAATCTGAGCTAAGTCATTGCAGCTGACTTAGAGGGGCATGGGAGTAAGGCTAGAGGCCCGAGTGACGACAAGGGCGATGACAAGGCAAGGGCGCTTGAGATAGCAGAGCTCAAATGCAAGACAAGGGAATAGAAAGGCAAAGGCAACTCTCAATTGTAAAGAGAAGTCAAGCTTAGGGCTTAACTCTACGCAAAGTGGACTCCTTATATAGGAGTCCTACAGGGAATCACATGTCACCTACTACTGAGTCATAATGAAGGTAGTAGAATGTCCAAGAACCTTCTGTGCTTAATTATAGTAACACAACGAGTCAGAATGAGTCAGGGTCTAAGTATAGTAACGGCCTGATCCTCGGATCAGGCGGTGTGAGTCACCGGCCAAGACAATCAGTCATCAGTCAAGTAAGCATGTACAGTAAGCAGTCCGGGAGTCACAAGACAAGGGTAAACATGGTAGTCGTAAGCAGTCCTACTCACAATGGGGAAATGGTCTGGGCAGTCTGCATAGGAGATCGTAACAGTACGCCCTCCCCTAAGGGAACAGCTGCCACACTGTTCAGTCAGAAGTGGCAGGCTCACCGGTCAGGGCATGGCCGGCGTCGTTGGCGTCAGGGGAGGACTTGGGTTCGCAGGGGGTCTTGCACCATAGGAGGTGCACCACATGCTGGCGGACGGGGATGGGAGTGGGGATCACAGGAGGCGCACGAGGGTGCAGAGGGGTAGCTGGCGTGGACAGGAAGTGGGGACAGACTGGGACACGAACGGGGAGGTTTGCCACGATGTCAGTTTTGTGGGTGGCTGGGCAGCCGCGGAGCCAGTAGGACATGGAGGGGAGGATCGGCCGCTCTAGGATCTGATTGAGCTTCGGGCTGATGTGCAACATGACCGTGGCGTCGAAGAGGTGCATCTCTATAACACGCAGCTCATCTCTGAGCTTGAAGCCGCAATGAAGCGGCGTCGTACTAGATCAGCATCTGTGGCTAGCTGGGAAGCGGAATACTTGGCGCAACATGGCGGGGTGGTAAGCAGGTGGTTATACTCCTGTTTGACTTGGAACTGGAGTTGGCGGATGGTGATTCTGTAGTGGTGGACCTCTGCGGTGACGCTGGCGTCACAGAGGCCATCTAGGAGGCAGTCAACATGGTGGCGATACTGGTGGCTCCCTTCCAGGGCCATGAGGTCCCAGTCATCTACTTCTGGAAGGTGAGCATCGGAGCGGGGTTTAGTGAAGAGGGGCTCAGCATATATGGGGGACGTGGTGGTCAGGTGGCCCAGGATGAGGGGCTCGTCGATGCAGGTGAAGTGGGCGTAGTATGTGGTGGGGACTAGTTGATTGTTGTGATCGGGGACAAGGATAGTGTTGCGTTCACCTGGATTGTCAACAAGTCGATCCCATCGCAGGAGATAACCAGAGTGGCCGAGCGTGCTGTCTGGCTGACTGTGGCCTGTATCCCCGAGGCTATTGTGGGGGCGTGGAGCTGCTCCGGTGCTTCTTCCTTGACCGAAGGGGGTGGCGGCGATGTCTGCATAGCTGCGTGTGATGTCGAAGCGAGGGGCTGGGACTGATCCTGGTGGCAGAAACTGGATGGTGCAGGCAAAGTCGTTGTTGGCAGCTGGTAGTATGGTACCAATGGTGGCTCTGACAGGCAGCACTGCGCAAAGGCTGGGGTTGGCTGGCTGAGGCGGTTGAGGGTGTGGGATCGGGGCGGTGTTGATAAGGATGGAACTGAGGCTCGAGATGGGAGAGGGGCTCCAGGTGGCATGGCCGTCGCCAATCTGGATGGGAGCGTTACAGACTCCGCAGAAGTTGTCTGAGCTAAGGGGGTGGTCTGAGAGGTTGGGGGTGGAGTGCAGGCTAGGGACATGAGAACTTCGTCGAGAATGCAGTCTACTTCCTCCATGAGCTCCGGTGCTGTTGTTGTCACTGCTGCTGCTGTCAGTGCTTCTGACAGTGAATACTCTGGCGGCGAAGGGGACATCCTCAGAGCTCGACTGGCTGTCATTCTTTGTGGTGGTTGGCGATGGTGGGGGTGAGTCCCGGGCATCAGGACCTTCTTGAACGGCGAGCTGTTGGTTTTTCGGCGAGCCATGGGTGGACATAGAGGGAAGAGTAAGCTGGGGGTGGTGTCTGGGGTGAACAAGGAGTGGGGAGTGGACTGGGAGATGAGGACTTGAGGGCAGTCAAGGCATGTCTTAAGTAGGCCCTCCTTATCGCTTCGGGGTTTTCTTGGTGAAACTGTCAGAGTAACCTCATGGAATTTTTCAAGTTCTTCCGAGGTTCCCACGTGTCTTCTGCTGCGGAGTACCCTTTCCATCTGACTCAGTACTGTGGTTCTTTGGTTCTTCCATATCGGCGGTATTCTAGGATGGCCTCGACTTCATACTCTGCTTCTCCATTGATAACATCTGGAGGCAGTTCTGTGAAGTTGGGGCCATGTTCTTTAGTCTCGGTGTATGGGGTGAGGAGGCTGGTGTGGAAAACATTGTGAACTCGCCAGAGCCTCCACTGCGGGGGAATTGCGACTTGGTATACTACTGGGGAGATGACTCTGGTGATGGTGAAGGGGCCATATCATCGTTGAGTGAGTTTCGCGCTTGGTTGGGTGATGTGGATGTGCTTCCCTTCGAGCCAGACCTTCTGTCCTTGGGTGAACGGCTTAAATCGTGCACCTTTCCTTGCGCTGATGAGGGACTGTGCGTTCGTCATTGTGGTCTGGGTGGCCTTCCGACTCTGATCGATGCGGTCTAGGCGCTCTTGGAGTGATGGCATTTTCTCGGATCTTTGCAGCTGATGGGCACGTGGGACATGGCCCATCAGGAGCTGGAACGGCACTTGCTTCGTGGTGCTGCTGGGCCAGGCATTGTGGACATATTGCGTGGTGGGCAGGAGGGCGGCCCAGTTACTCTGCTGGTGGTTGACATAGATACAGAGGTACTGTTCCAGCCACTGGTTGGTGCGCTCAGACTGGCCATCCATCTGGGGGTGATAAGCAGTGCTGATGTTCTGTTCTATGCCTAGTGACTTGCATAGTTCGCAGGGGAAGTGAGAGGCAAAATGCGTGCCTCTGTCGCTGATGATCTTGCGGGGAATGCCATAGTGGGGGAAAATGCTCTGGGCATAGAGCACGGCGATTTCCGGTGCGGTCATGGACTCCTTACATGGGATGAAGATGGTGGCCTTCAAACAATCATGGTCTGTGACTGTCAGGATGGAGTCGAACCCATTGGACTGGGGTAACTTGATGATGAGGTCTAGGGCCACTGTCTCGAAAGGCAGAGCCGACGGGTTAGCTGTGATGGGGACGAGGGGAGGCTGGGGTTTCGTTGTGTTGGCCTTTGTGGCCTGGCATGTAGCGCAGCCTTTGACGTAGGCAAGGACGGTTTCCTTGAGGTTTGGCCACCAGTAGTCTTTGGCGATGAGTAAGCAGGTTTTCAAAATTCCAGGGTGACTGGCCGTTGTCAAATCGTGATAGAGGGAGATCACCCCCCTCCTAAGCTCGTTGTCTGCCACAACAACTAGGCGGTCCTTGTGCCACCATCCTCCTCCGGGGCAGCGCTCGAGGGGGAAGGTCTTGGCCCAAGTGGCTAATGTGGTCTGGTGGTCGCATTGAGCGGCAAAGGTATGCTCCTCCAAGTCTACTATGGAGGCAGTGTTAGTGAATAGCTGGTCAGGGAGTGCGACAATGTCTTCATTGTCGCTGCTGGCGCTGTTGAAGTCTGGACGGCGGGAGAGGGCGTCAGCTCTATTAGAGGCTCCTGGTTTGTGTACGAGCATGATGTGGTAGTCACCGAGGGTGAGGATGTAGTGTGCAATCCTCCTGTTGATTTTCTGGGGTGCGCGATAGTACTGGAGGTTCTTGTGGTCCGTGATGACCATGACTTGGTGCTGGGCACCCATAAGCAGGTGGCGCCAGTGTTCTAGACCGTGCACGATGGCAAGGAACTCCCTATCCCAGATGGGATAGTTGCGCTCCATGGCGGTGAAGGTCTTGGAGTCGTAGCCAACTGGTCGGTGGCGGCCCTGGGGGTCGTGTTGGTACAGGATGGCTCCCGTTGTGTTCTGGGAGGCATCCACTTCTAGTTCGTAGGGGTGTGCGTGGCTTGGCTGCCAGAGGATTGGGTTGCTGGTGACTATCTCGATTAACTGATCCACGGTGGCCGTGCACTTGTCTGTCCAGATGAAGGGTACTCCCTTCTTTAGGAGTGCAGTGAGGGGTCTTGCGATTTCTGTGAAGCCGGGGATGAAGGGGCACTGGTATCCTAGGACTCCTAGCGTTGATCTAAGCTGTTTGACACTAGTGAGCTTGCAGGGCCACTCCTTGATTCCTCTCAGTTTGCTGGACTTGATGTGCAGGGACTCGCCATCGATGACCAAGCCAAGGTACTCCACCCTTCGCTGCTCGAAGAGGCATTTCTGGGGTTTGAGGAAGAATGAGTGTTCTTCCATCAGGTCAAGGAGCTCGTGCACGATTCGTCTGTGCAATTCTTGGTCTAGGGGGGTCGCGATGAGGATGTCGTCCATGTACACGAAGATCATCCTGGGGTATTTGAGCTTTAGCAGGCATAGTAGCCTGTCCATGACCCGCTGGAAGGTGCTGGGGGCGTTGCACTGGCCAAAGAGCATGACGCGGGGCTCGAATAGCCCCTGTGGCATCTTGAATGCGGCCTTCCACTGGTTGCCATCCTTGATTCGTATGTTATGGTATCCCCATCGGATGTCAAACTTGGTGAACAGAGCGTGCCCTTCCAGATCTCTCGTGAGGACGTTGATGTCCAGCAGGGGGTAGACATCCCTAACGGTCCAACTGTTAAGCATGCAATAATCCTGAACGGGGCGGAGGGATCTGTCCTTCTTTTTGATGAAGAAGAAGGGGGCAGCGTAAGGCGACTTGGAGAGGCATATGTAATTTTTGTCAAGGTGCTCCTTGATCCATGTGTCTGCGGCAGCCATTTCTTTGGGGTTGAGCAGATAGACCTTGCAGTCCAAGGTTGCGGGAGCGTCTGGTTTTAGCTTGATGGCATGGTCGTCTTCTCAACTCGGCAGGAAGCATTGTGCCTCCTTTTCTGAGAAGACCCACCAGTGTTGCACATATTCTCATGGGACATTGGCAGCTGTGGGGGCTACTTGTTCCTTATGGGCATGGATTGCCCACTCCTGCGCTATGTTAGTGTGGTTGACTTGGAGGATGAGGTTGTCTCCTTCCTCCCATTCCCTGGTGTGTAGAGCGTGTCCCAGGAGTTGTGCATAGCGAAGTAGGGTTCTGGGTTGGTCTGCCTTTCTGCTAGTTGCGGCTAGGGTGATAGGTCCTCCTGCTATCGTCTTCTTGGTCCAGTCGATGGCAGGGTTGAACTCGTGAAGCCAGGGGAAGCCCAGGATGGTTCGGTCTTGCCCGAGATTGGTGAGATAGAACCGCTGGACTTGTGCTCTCTTTCCCTGGGTGACGAGGAGATCGCAGTATGTGGTGATGCATCCACTGCAGTTTTCGGTCCCATCGATGTTGTACAGGAGGCAGGGTTGGGATAGGAGGTGAGGCATTAACTTGAGTCTCTGGGCAGCTTTTCAATCAATGAAGTTATCGGTCGTGCCGCTGTCCACTAGCGCGCTTTCTTCAGCCTTCCCATGTATATTTGAAAGCGTAAATTTGGCATTGATACTATTGCGGTTCGAAACATACATGGTACAAATACACGAGGCTTGGTCCCAGGCTGATGGGTCAAGCCGCTTTAAAAATCCAAATCCTCCTCTATAATTTGGTCAAACATATTGGTGCAGTTGCTGGCATTCATAGAACGTAGCTGGGACATGATATCTGAGGGTGCGGTCTGACTGGTGCTATCTTCTAGGGCAATGGACAGGGTGACTTCGCTTTCTGCTTCGGCCACTCTAGTGCGGGGCGCAGGGCGTTTCTGTGGCTTCTTTGGGCACTTGAAGGCGCGATGTCCGACCTCCTTGCAGTAGTAGCACTTGTTCTCTGTGAACAGCTTTTTCCTTTCTGCTTCAGTCAGTCGCCTGCAGGTCTTTGCGGCGTCGACGTCCATGGGGACTGGGACATTGTTTTGGCTGGGCCTGGCAGCTGCAGAGGTTGGTGCCCTGGTTGTGGGGCAAGGGCCTTGAGCCCAGGTTCACAATGCTGGGGAGGGTCCGAGCTCTGTGTCAATCTGGGCCTGTCTGAGGACTTCTTTGCGTGCTGCTGCCTTCCACTCATCTAGGGTTGCAGGGATGGTGTCTCGGCTTAGTACCTTCATAGCAATGCCTCATCTGAGGCCTTTCTTGAACAGATCTAGGGTTCCCCTATCAGTCAGGGACCATCCTGTGCCAAGGACATAATGGTCGAAGGACGCGATGAAACCATCGACGTCGTTCCCCTGCATTCTGAGGTCTAGGAGTCTTTTATATGCATCTTGGGCCTTCGCTGTGTCTGTAAACACGTTGGTGAAGGCGGTTTCGAACTCTGTCCAGAGGACCTCATTGTTTTGGGCTATGGGATTGACATTTCTGGTGGTTTTCTCTGTTAGTGCGTGCTCCTGGGCATTGTTCCAGTTGTCGATGCGGGGTCCCTTGATGAACGAGAGGGTGAGGGCAACCCTGTTAAATGGGATGGTGACGTTTTCGGAATGACTGTTGAGAATTCTATAGAGTCGGAACTCCCTGAGGAACTTGTCGCTTTTATTACGATCCCCTTTGAAGATTGTGGGCTTGTTTCCTCCTTTGAGTTCCTGGTTGGCTTGGGGTGCTGGCGCTGGTGCTGCCATGACTGGGGCAGGCGCAGGTGGTAGCAGGGGTTGCTGGAGTATCTGCGGCAGCGGTGTTGGCTGGGCAGCGGCGTGGGCTATCTGGAGGAGCTGTGGCGTCTCCTGAGTTTCTGGTTGTAGCGGATGTGTCCCTTGAAGGGTCACTACGTTCTGGAGTCCCTGGGCGATAAACTCCTCAAGTGGGGAGATGGTGTGGGGGACTGGTGTCAGTTCGCTGCCTTCATCTGCGCTATGGAAGGATGGTGAGGCTGTGCTTGTGCTTGGCTGATCAACTTCGATCGGCTCTGGTGATTCTGGTCTGAAGGAGCTGTGACCGAGTCCTGTCTCGTTGGCGTATTCCTTTTCTATGATGGCATTCTGGTGCATGTAGTAAGTGTTGCCCTCGTAGGTGATGAAGTACCAATCGTTGTTGAGATACTCAATTGGCCTTTCCTGGATTCCTGATGCGGTGGGTACCCTGATGTGATAGCACCACCTAGTGTTTTCTCGGTTTCTGCACCAATAGGCATCCTTGGTGATATAGTCTGGGAGGTCAGTGACTTCTCTGGTGGTGACCTGAACTTGGGTGTTTTGGCTAAGGTCTAGTCTGATTTCCTCCAGGGTTGCGGCGTCACTCTAGAGGGAATCCTGTGGCCTCGAAGAAGGCGATGAGGATGAGATTGAGTTTGGTGGCGATCTCCTGGATCTGGGTTAGCAGGGTGGTGATAACCCTGTGAGTATGGTTAGGCCATTCGTGGCAGGTCTCGGGGCAGTCGAGGGCGTGTAGTCTGGCGCCCTCCTGGGCTTGGATGTACTGCTGGGTTATGAGCTGGATGGCTGCATCTAGATTCTCGGTGTTTATTTCTCTGGTGGTGGGGTACCGAGATCGCTCCAGGGTGGGAGCCTGAGCTCTAAAAGCTGGTAAGCTGCTTCGAGCTGATCTGAGCGCTCACGCCACTCAACGTAGAGGTAGTTGTATATGGTTTGCTCAATCTCGAGTCCTAGGTGACTCGTATTTCTGGTTGCTTGGCAGGTGACTTGGCACACCCAATTGTGTGCGGCGATGGCAGCATCTAAGGACTGGGCCCAATGGTCTAGGTTTGCCTTTTGCTGGTAAAGGACTTCTTGGCGCTGGAGGTATTCAGTGTATAGGCGATGGCGATTGTCCTCCAGGATTTACTTGTGGTTGTGGTACGGGCAGTACTGACTGGCACAGAAGTATGAGTGAAGGCCTGCATGGCGTTCCTGGCAAGTTTCGTGCTTCTGAGCTCCTGGGATAAAGGTAACAGTGTCTGGTGAGGCTAGTACCTTGAAGGTGTTACAGTTGGGCAGTCTAGGGTATTCTTCCTTTAGGCTAGATTGTTTGTGGGGGCGCACCATCCACAAGCGGTAAGGGAAGCTTGACTTATGTTAAGGCTTGAGGGGCCTTCTGGCACAACTTGTGTGACTAAGCCTAGAGGACTGGACAAAAGGTCACGTGCGATGATGAGGAGCACAGGATCCGAGTGAGGTACTTCTAGTGACCTCGACGACGTGGGAGGCAAAGCTAAGTCCTTCGGAGTATTGCGAAGTCACGAGAGGCATGTGACTTAAGGCAATCTGAGCTAAGTCGTTGCAGCCGACTTAGAGGGGTGTGGGAGTAAGGCTAGAGGCCCGAGTGACGACAAGGGTGATGACAAGGCAAGGGCGCTTGAGATAGCAGAGCTCAAATGCAAGACAAGGGAATAGAAAGGCAAAGGCAACTCTCGATTGTAAAGAGAAGTCAAGCTTAGGGCTTGGCTCTACGCAAAGTGGACTCCTTATATAGGAGTCCTACAGGGAATCACGTGTCACCTACTACCGAGTCATAACGAAGGTAGTAGAATGTCCAAGAACCTTCTATGCTTAATTATAGTAACACGACAAGTCAGAACGAGTCAGGGTCTAAGTATAGTAATGGCCTGATCCTCAGATCAGGCGGTGTGAGTCACTGGCCAAGACAATCAGTCATCAGTCAAGTAAGCATGTACAGTAAGCAGTCCGGGAGTCACAAGACAAGGGTAAACATGGTAGTCATAAGCAGTCCTACTCACGACAGGGAAATGGTCTGGGCAGTCTGCATAGGAGATCGTAACACTGGGAAGCAGCTGAGTAGGAGACTTGGGCTCCTCCTTCACCACCACCTCATGAGCATGAGGGCAACCTAAAGATGATGTAGTCAAAACATTAAGAAAATATGATAGACTTACTGTTGCTACAGCTCTTCTTTTGTCTACAACACAGATCACAAGTGAGGCTGACAGGCCCGAAGCACTTTGTGCCAGTCTTTACACAGAGCTGGCAAGGCTATGAAAGAGACGTGAGTGATATTGCAAGAGAACAATGAACAACTTACAGTAGAATGCATGATTTGTGGCAACTTGCGATGAGTATTCTCCTTCTTGGAAGTTCCCTAATAAGAGTATGTACTGTGAGCAGAGCACAGAATGGAGGGACGAGTGTCATGACTTACAGGGGACTCACTTCTGTTGTCCTCATTATCGTCCTCATCCTCATCCTTGTCCTTGTCATCGCCCTTCTCATCTGCCATCTTGCCCTGCGCATTGTATGGGGCCTTCTTTGCCATGTCCTTCTGTGCATCCTGCAGGGCCTTCTTCTTTGCTGTGAGGTTGCGCTCCACAGCCTCAAGCGTGGCCTGTTCCTTGGCCAGCTTCCAAACCTGCTCCAAGTGATCATTCTCTGCCTTCTCAGTGGCGAGGTGTTCCTGCTCAAGCCTAGTTTTCTCTTCATCCTCACGCTGCTTCTTCACAATAGTGTCCGCTTTCTTTTGCATTGTGAGTTGACCATCGAGCACATGAGTGGCCCCCGAGCAAAGCTCTTTGAGCCTTTTGAAGGCAGCCAGCTGCTTGGGCATGGCATCTAGCATGTGGTCAAGTTTTCCCTGTATATTTGGTGCAATGATCAGCTTGAGAGAGTGGATGATGAAGTGACCTTACCAGCAAGATGTCTGTCTGCTCGCACCACTCGGTTGTCTTGGTTTCGTCCAATCGGCCATTGGATGCCTTGTTAGGCAGGGATTGATAATGCCTGAGGGTGGACAAAGCCAAATTGAGATCCGCCACCTTGAGATACTCTGTAAAGGCGTCTGGCTCTGTTTGGGGATTGGGGAAGGACATCGTACAGCGTTGAGGGAAGCAAACACATGTTGACAATTGACAGCCTTTCATGCGTTGGTGTCTCAGCTCTGGATCCCATGCTGTGGCTGGTCCCATGCCTGTGGACTTGTGACTTTTGACACAGAGTGCGATGCTGGCATTTCATTTATTATTAATACACCCATTCTGATGGACTCTGCATTACTGTAAGGAAGTTGGATGTTTCTGTAACCTGAATACCTGAAGCATATATACAAATGCGGTTAAGTGATGATCAGGATCACCTGGCAGGTGTGTAATCATCAGAAACTGTATTCTTGGTCTAGACTATGTACTGCATGCAACCAGATACGCAAATGGAGTTATTGTGACAGTATATCAATGGTTGGCAAGGTGGAATCAAATCTGTGTATGCTTCTTGGCTGGGCCTGCAGCTCCCTCACTTGGAATGCTCCTTCGTTTAGCCCTTTGCCTATGCAAATCAGTATTTGTGCCTAAAATAAAGAATAGCATTGACTTACAAGTCTGGGTGCACCAGTATGGCATTGAAAATCTGCTCCACACATTTCATGTTTGCTTTCCAACCAGGTCCGGTGCCTGAACATTCTGCCTGCCAATAGAGACAAAGCAGAAGTCTGACAATACCTGTCCTACCTGGGCAGCACCATTCTTGGGCCATCACTATACCCCCCCCCTCAAGAACACTTGACAGAAGTCCATCAAGGTAGTCTGTGAACACTTTCCCAAACAACTCTGATGGGGGGTTAGTAGTTGTCTTCATTAACTTCACGGACATCCAGTGTTTCCACTCGTCGGGAATGGACAATGTGCAAATTTCAGTGAGAGTGAGCTCTGATTGACCAGATTTGGACAGCCATGTTTCAGCACAAAGCCAGAGAGTGGCAAGGGCCTGCCACTCAGGACCCAAGGTATCCCAGTCCGCACCTGCAAGCCCCACTTCTTCACAAAAAGGCTGCAGTGCAGATGGGACACTGGAAAGTCCATGGTGGCTTTGAGTGTCTGTCAGATGGTGCAATATTCCACAGAAAGGTGCACAAATACATACTGCCTGGGTAGCATGACATTTGAAGGTTTTTTGGACTTCAGACCTGGTAATGTTGGTCCAATGGTATCCTTTTATTCCTATCAGGTCCTCATCTTGGATATTATATGGACCTTGACTCACAGCATTGGAGGTCCCACTCATCATGGACTGCTTCTGCAGCAGTCGCAGGTGCTGATGGCCTGCCTCGATGTCTTGTATCCTGGGCAATAGGTGGAGGTTAGTGTCGGATTGTGCGAAATAGAAATTAGACATACACTTCAGTGTAGCCAGAGATAAGCTCTTTGATGTCGTCACCAATTTTTTCATATTCTATAAATGGATATGGACTATTGAGAACATATGCAGGGACTTGGGAATATTCATCTGGAAATTGGGCAACCCAGAGTGCTCTCAATGCCAGTCCAAAGGCAAGGATAACCAACTCCACTTGCTCATATGATGCAAGCATGTTGCCATCTGCTGTGATTGGGTCTGTAGCAGTCCACTTTCTGAAGGCCGAAAGTGATGAGGATGAGTCAGGATCATAAAATGCATCGGACAGATAGCCGTCCCCAGATGCCCAGGATGCCCATGTCAGTGGAGATCCCTCCAAGAGGTCACCATCCTTGAGAGGGGATTAGCCACTGAGAATCCTGGAACTGTAACTCTCACCTTTGCGGCATGAAGAAGGAGTATTAGTTTCTGATAGCATTGATTGTCAGACAGTGACATGAGGAATGTGTGGCATGATTTGTGGGTCAGAGCTGCACTGATGGGTGATTGCGGAAGAGCTGGCTGCTGGCTGTCCGTCTCAATTGGGGTGGGAACCGGGGAAACATGGCCAGCAGTAGTGACAGGTTCTTGCTCATCCATGTCACAATTACCATCTATATTGGCCATCTCCACATCATCTGCATCATCTGGCTCAACATACTGTGCCTTTTCCTTCCCTTTTCTAGGCCTTGATGTGATTGGCGGAGTTGATGCTGATGTCACATGTGTCTTGGATAGTCTAGCAGACCTGTCCCTAAGGACAAGTGGATGCTTCCCCTTCTTCTGTGATTTGAGCCAGTGGTTGAGCCAGGCATTGACAGCATCAGACCTCATGTGGGAGGGCTCCTCGAGGGGGTAGTCTGAATCTGCACATGACCCATCAGTGAGATGGAGGGATGGGTGTTCTGCAATGTCTGTCCATGGAATACGACCACTTATGTTGTAGAATTCTGTGGGACTATGGTTAGAAGGTGTAAATTAGATTGGGGATAGTATGCACTTCATGCAGCAGCCATGTACTGCCTCAGTACTGCTTTCTGATGATGAAGTTGGAATTTGAGAACCTTGTCAGGTAGTTTGGGGTATTGCTCATCATTGAGCTCCAGTTGCTCATGGCTGTCTGCTTCCTCTGCAGCCTCTAATAACAGGGGCATGTCAGTGGGGACAGAGGTATTGCAGAATTACCCACCGATGTTAAAGTTCTTCCACAAACCAATGATATTGTTGGGGCCTTTATCATACCCCTTCTGCATTTCAAAGAAGTTTAGCCCTTCAGTCTCATATCTATGCGGTGATCGGCATGGACATATTACTAGGATATACAATACACGTACTGTGAATACTTCTGCTCGCCATTTTCATTTGTAAATGTAGTGAAGGCAATGAAGATGGCACCAGTCCAAGTCTTCATAGTGTTCAGGAAGTTCGTGACTTTTGACGGAATTGTCTTTGAGAGTCTATATGGGAATCATTAAATGACTACATTCAAGTGCCTGGATCACTTACTTTAGTTGAACATATTCTGGTAGTGGCTTTGTGTTCCACTCCACCACAAGTTCCTCACATTGTTTGTGTTGCTCATCAGTGAGGTCCCCAAATACATTTGACAGCATGGCATGATACTTTCCAATATCCTTTTCCCCATTCTCGGACAACCTCTTTTGCTCATCAGAAATAAGATCTGAAAATTCATGGCTGCACACAGACTTGGCAGTCCATGTCCAACTTGAAGTTGCCTGGCCATGTCCATTGGACTTGGAGTTGCCTGGCCTCTCCTCTTTGGCATGTGCTGCCGCATAGTTGCCAAACCATATTTGGACACTCTGTATACATTCATCATTATCAATGTGGAAAAGGATGGTTAGAAGTGTTACCTTCTCCAAGTCATCTGGTAATGACTTGTGTGTTTGCTCAGAAATGGCAGTGAGTTCTTTCGAGACTTTTTTAATCAGCTTCGACTGTGTTTTTTCACTTCCATGGTCACT